>VDFB02195477.1:0-27506 GCA_007258455.2 Sequoia sempervirens | reverse complement strand
AAACTTCAATGGATAGTCATCAAAGCATTAAAGGATTGAGGAATTTTGTCAGATGTTGTGGTCACACCTGCAAGATATGTATTTCTGAAGCATACTGATAGTGGGGTTGCATAAAATGAGTATACGCAGGATGTGGAAGGATGTGGAAGGATAGCGAGGGCATGAAAAATGATTCACAAGATGCTTTCAACTACATGTTTTTCAAAAGGGCTCAAACTGTACTATGGAGTGTTGGCATCGAAAACAAAAGTATTTATGCAGAATAGGGACGGTTAATGTGTCAGTTGAAAGAGATCAATGTGGGAAGTGAATGGAGGGATCCATAAAGGGAGGTTACCGCCTTGAATGCCACAAGGGCAGAGTATGCACAAAGCGGACTTGTTGAAAAGTCTTAAGAAATTTTCAAGTAATTGCAACTGGCAGAGGGATGTGGAAATGCTACGCTGCTGGTTTATAAAGTGGTTCCACACTTTTTCATTATATTGTGTTCTACTGATGACAAAGAAAGAAGATACCTCCTGTGCATGTTTCAGAAGGAGATTCCTGCGCAAGAATTGGCGGCAACATAAACAAGGCGTATAAACTTGATTTGAAATCCCAAATAAATGTGGTCTCATTGAAACACCATGGCGTAGCCTATGCAACTAAATGGATTTTTTGAAAAGTCTTCTGAAACTTTCAAAAAAATGCAAGTGAAGGAACTAAAAGGTGGTCATGGCATTAGCTGCACAGAGTAATTTAATATTGCAAATAAAGTCTTGTACAAAGACAAGCGCTAGTTGTAGAAGGGTGTGAAAATCCATCAAAGTATAAAGGATAGAGAAGGCCATCGCACCACTGCAAAGGGGTCTTTTGATTTTGCAAAAGAAATTTGAAGGCAAAGTTGAGATATGACGCACAGACCAAGACACGTTTCTGCTGCAGAATGAGGAAATTCTTGCTCATCATCTTGGCCGAATAGGGTCAATTGTATATTGCGGAAGAAAACTCCAATATAGTGTCAAACAGAGGTTGTGATAGAACACTGTTCACGGTAGTTACTTAGCGCCCTCAAACCACTAGTGCATTCTGGTGTGGCGTTCCAATGCGAGTTTCTTAGCTTCAACACCTCAAAGGCTTGAATGCGCTGCATGGAGGTTCATTGAGTAAGTATAATTGTCATGGAGGCTTTTGTGTGTTCATCCAAGTATTGGCTATGGCAAGCCTTCATTCCACAAATTCGAAGGAAGGTAGAATGATCTATTGTATGCTGCTAAGCATTTGTTTACACCGACATGATCCATTGGGAGTTGCAGAGAAAAACCAACAAAGGAGCTCACCAACATGAAGATGAAGTTAGGGCAACAAAATGAGATAGACAACCAAGATTGGAGGATTGGTGCTGCGAAATCCTGGCCCTTAATTGCAAACCGTATAGGACTGTTGATGACGTCAGGGAAATTGGTGTGAGGCTCACAAGATTGAGTCACGTGGCTGGTGGGCTTGATCAACTTTGAAGGCAAACATTTAAAATTAAATGTTGCTATGCTTTTTCCAAATAAAATACATTAAAAGTGTGTGGGCTATAAATGAAAGAAGGCTATGGTGGGCCCTCGAATGAGGTAAAGAGTAAATGCCCTATGAAGATGTTTTTAAAGGGGCCCGAAATAAACATCCAAAAGCCTTTATTGTGTAAAGGTAAAAACATAAAAGATAAGGTAAATTAAATGTGCCCTACGCAACATTTAAATGCTTGCATTTTTTAAGGTAAAGTATTTTAAAGGGTGAAAATGAAATGGTGAATATAAAACATGGGTAAAAAAATTTTTGCCTCATAAATTTTTAAATGTAACCAAAGTTTATGAGTGAGTGTTTTAAATAAAATATTTAAAACATTATGAGCACCTACAACAAGTAAAAGGTAGAAATGAAAGTTATCAAGGGCAAGATATTTTCACATTCCAAGCTACAGGAAAACAAATGAAGAATGAATGGAAAGTGAAATGCAATGGAAAATAAAGTGTAGCCAAAATAGCCAAAATAAATGGGAGTTTTCACAGGCAAGGCTTTTTTACACACTACAAAGTAAATGGAGAGATTTTTCACATGGGGGAGATTTTTTGTTTCATAACAAAGGTGAATGCAAGCAAATTTAGAGGCAAAGTTTGTTGCAGAGGAAGAGAGAAGAGAGATGATTTACATTTTGTTGATTAACTGTGGATGGAGCTTCCAAATGTCATCAATGGATCGGCTCTTGGGCTTCTTTTGTTTCTTTTTGTTCTCATTCTCTTCTCATTGTAAAGGGTTTTGAATTTATGTATGGGTTGGGTGGATATCTAGAAAGTTTGAGTATGAGTCATGAATTGAGTTTGTAAGTTGTAATTGTTGATTTCGTGAGTAAATATTAGCCAGTTTGTGCAAATAAATCATGAATGTCATCAAATAGTCTCCAGATTTGTACATTTTAAGTCATATGAATTCAATAATACAAAGTATGTTTGAGTTTCTCATCTCAATTTCCTTGAGATTGTATTATTTGTTCATGGTTCTGTTTCAATGAAATGGTTAAATTACTTTGAGCAGATAATTATGATTTTAAGTGTGCAGGGTGGATCTGATAAGAAGAATTTGAGTGACAACAAGAGTGGATTTGTTGGTGTAATGCATTAACAATTTGAATTCACTAGTTGAAGTTCATTTGCTGATGAATTCATTTTATGGATTTGAATCCATGACCTAGAATTAGGCACTGATTTGTCATTCAGCTTAATGTATTCTAAAAAATAATTTAAATTCAAAATCATTTTAAATCCTTGTTGTTTGGTTGAGGTTTGGTATAGGATTTTGCTTCCCAATTGTTGAGCGAGTGTTGAGAGACCAATAATTTAGCCAGATTTGAAGTTGTCAATGCTTTCCTTAGTATATTTTAATTGGGAATTATCTACTATAAAAAGCAATGTTTGTGTGTAATTGAATTGAGTCTTTAGGCATTGTAAAGGGAGACCCACCTTGGTCCTATAGAGCAGAAGTGTAGGAGATTTCAGTCTTTGATTGAATCTTGTCAATTGGCCAAATCCCTCTTTGAGTTTGAGTATAAGAAATTGGCTACTCTTTAGGACTCATTGGACTAGTTTGATTTGGAACACCAACAAGTTGGAAGTAGAAATAAGGGATATGCAATCCACATAATCATTTGAAAATTCATTATACTACATTTTCGTGGGGTGGACAACAAAAAAAGCACCAAAAGGATAGCTTAAACAAATTGATAATAAAATCATACAACTAGCCTCAACATATGGCATGCAAAAGATCAATATAGAAGCCAAATAACATTCATTGAGACCCTTCATACTCAATAATAGTAGGTCCAAGACCAAAGGGAAGCACTAATAACACAAATAAAACAACTAAGAGAAGTAGTCAGCCTCCACCTTGCTCATCTAATAGCCTTGTTAATAGAAGTAAATAAGATTATAATGCATATACAAATACTAGAGATAATAGAAGAAGGAGAACAAAACTTTCTCATGATTAATGGTCAAATAATGATCCTACTACAAGGAATTGTCTAATGGGAAAATATATACACTCAACTTCATGGAATCTATAAGCACATCCACACATAATGCATACTAGTCTTGTACAATTTTAATACATTTTTTTGTTAAAATTAGGAACATATAGCTTGGATGTCTTGAGGGAAAAATATAATTTCAAAGGGGGGATGATGTTAGCAAGATACGACTAACAATAGAGAAATCTTCACCCAGTATAAAGAGAATGTGCTAGCTACCAAGATAAAAGATAAAGATACACACCCTTTACTTACTCTTGGGTGTAAGTAAAGGTGATAAAAGGAGAAAATAATAGAAGATAAGAAAACGATTCACACAAAAAAATAGAAAAAATGAAGGTTTTTAAAGAAGGGATGATAAAGAGAGAACATAGAAGGATGGGAAGAATATAGGAAATAATTACATGTAATAGCTAGGCACTCCTATAACTTATCACACTTTGATTCTCTTCTTATCTTTGAAATTGGGGTATAAATACAACACTTCAAGTATCTAGGTGTATAAGCTTTGATTTCCTCCCCTTACTTGCCAACAATGACCTGGATTTGTAAACTTGACACTTCATAGAGTTGATCAACTATTCTAATATTGAGACAATGTACACACAACAATTTTTTGTTTATAGTATTGAGATAGAGATGTTACGGTGTGACAATAAATTACTTAGAGCTAAGTACCTTTATCCTTTCTCATTTAATTTCATAGTGTAGCATTTAATTATTCTATTATCACTCCCATAACTTTGGTTTATGTTAAGTTGTATAGTTTTCATTTGATTAACCTTAGATTAAGCTTAGGGAAAGGCTATTTTCCTTTACAAAATTATATTAATCATACTTTTCTCATATTTTACATTTTAAATTCTAAATTACTACATTATATATTCATTTTTCCAATATGATTACCTTGTTAATGTTTTACAAATAGCAACCATTATGAAATACTTACTTTTATTCAAGGTTGATCTCATATAATATAATATAATACAATTAGAAGAATATTTAATGGATATATATGTGTGTGTGTGTGTGACATCTTGCATAACATATATTTAAATAATAAATAATTATCTATTCTATTACTTTATAAAATATATATACTACATTAATTAATAAAAAAGTGGTTGGAATGCAATCACACCTTGTAAATATCAGGCAAGGTGAAGCCTCAAATAGTTCAAAGAAAAAAAATCACCATAGTCAAATCATTAAGCAACAAGAGCTATAGACCCAGTGGGAGGAAGTAGTGTGTCATAATTAAAGGGTTTCCTCCAACCATTTGAGAGGTCCTTACCTTTAAGAGGCTTCCAAATCATAATGGCCTAGGTTCTTCATTTTGTTCCTCATTAGGATGTGTTGGTCCTCATACGAGAGATAATGAAACTTAATTGAGGGCAATTGTCACTATTTGGCCAATTGAAGCCACCTTGTTGTGCTCCTAAGAAATAGTAGAGGACACACATGCTAATTGGGACCATCCTCTTCCTTTATGTTCAAGAGATCCATGCAAGGCATGATAATTATGTACAATATAATCACTATGACTATGACCACATTTATGCCCCTTGGGGAGGATATTGGCCCTTGTGAGAAGATGAAGGTGGTACATATGCAAAAATATAGGGATCATTAGTCCAATGCTTAATAAGAGTTTAAAAATGTATAATTTATAGAGGAACCATGTATCCAAATCTAAGTAGCTTGAGTCAATGAGAAAATATAAAAGAGGTGCTTCATTATTTTTAGATGACCATAAAAGGACAACTAGGATTAGTAACACCTAAATGGATATAATGAAAACCAATGGGGAGACCCTAGTGAGGAATACACCAAGTAGAATAAGCAAGTTTGGGTTTCAAAATGGCTAACCAAACTGCATGATACCTTCATTTCCAAATAGTGGTCATGGATTTCAAAATCCAAATGTGACTTTTTTTTTAGCCATAGGTATATATGTAGGAAGATATGAGTTTCCTTTACAAGGTTTGTAATTGTAGAAAGCAATATTTGGAGACAATTTCCAATATTTCCATTAGGGTCATGTGCATCTAACCCTATTCTTGTGACACATTTGTAGAGGAACCAACTCAACAATGGTATTAAAAGAGTCAAATTATTGATTGGAAAGCCTATATGTCACCTTGTCTATAGTTCAGTACAGTTAATTTTTAGTGGATCTAAAATTAGTCCTAAAATGGGTTGAATCCCTTTATGAAAATTTTGACATCTTAAATCCACTAGACTTTGGTTGAAGGTTGATCATGGAAAGTGACCATAGGATGTCACCAAAGAGGTTGTTAGTTGATATAAAATTTATTTCTAAATCAATTAACAATTCCATATTAACTAGGGTTTAATATCCTCTTAAAATTTCCATATTCTTTTGTAACAAAAGTGCCTTGAATTTGTATAGGATCCTTCAAGATGAGAATGGATTGAAACCCAACTCTTTTTGAGCATGTTCACCATGAAGCACCCTATAATAAATAAAGGGAAACACTAAGACATTATAGGCCTCTTTTTCTCTTAAACTTGCTCTTATAATCCATTAAGTAGACTAAGCTAACCTTTGATAATGGGTATCATTAAGACCAAGCCCTCTAGAGTCATGAGGAAGACAATAGAAATTCTAAGCAACTTTATGAAAGCCCTTTCCCTTTTCAAAATAAGCTCATAAGAAATCTATCAATAAATTTTCAAGTTTTGGTAGGAAGACTTAGAAATATTCCAACAAAAAGGGTATTAAACATAAGTGGCTAAAAACACCTTAGAACAAACCTCAAGTTTCACAATAAGAGAAAGAGGTTTGACTATACCATAATGCAATTTACTCTCAACATGAGCAATAAAAAAATGCTAAAGCGAATAATAAGAAGTAAGATCAAAAAGAAAAATGGATTCCAATAAATGTAAAGATCTCACAATGATCAATCCTTTTCCAGACAAAGACATTGAGCTAGAGGCTTGGGTGGGAATGATTGATGGTACAATTGAGTTTTCTACCACTGTATGATAGATCCTCAAGCTAAATAGAATGTGTCAAGACATTCTAAATCATGCTTGTCATTATCCTCTTCTTCTAAGAGAGTAAGGAATAATCATTAATAAATTATCCATTAAAATGTTGTTGGTCAGTATTGGAAAGGGAAATATCCTTGAGATGCTTTTGATAAATAAAATTAGCAAGCAAGTAGCCAAAGTCTCATATAATTAAAAAATAAAGAGCAAGGGTGAGAAGACAACCCTATCAAATAGGATTGAAAAAACAAAAAGAGGATGATTTCCTACCATTAATGTGAGGCAAGTGAAAACATTGAAATACATAACATTTAAATAGAATGAAGGAATCTAGAACCAAATCCCAACACTTGAAGCATGACAAGAATGAAGGACTATGTAATACAATCATAGGATCTGTAAAATATTTTTTAAGAAAATGACTTATTGAGAGTAATGATCATATTCTTTACCTTCCCAAGTAACATCAATATTATATAAGAAGTATTTTCTCTTGATGAACCTTGTTTTCTTAGGATATAATATAAGAGGAAGAAAACGAAGAACACTTGGGTTGTGGCAATAATGTTGTAAGAGACATTCTTAGCTATGAATTAATTTTTCCTTTTATTAATAATATTATTGTTAGGAAATTACCAAGTTGATCAAACCATTTCATGCATAACCTCATGAGAGAAAAACATGCATATAATCTTATGAAATAACCATAATACAAATATGAAGGACATACCGCAAGATTACAAAAGATATGTCTAGGGAAAACCTTCAAGAGGGAAAGACCCATACTCCAAAGTGAAAAACCCAGTACAAAAAAATCCACACTTAATGTATTATTCAACAATGAAAACATTATAATACACTTACAGAGTCTCCATGAATACTTTTGAAACATCTAACTCTTTTAATGCATCCTAAATGTGTCCAACCATGTAACCACACATCCCATGCCATGCTTGACATATGCACTCAACAAGAGAGCTCAACACAAATGAAAACCAAGCCAAACAACCAACTAGCCAACTAGCCAACCCCAGCCATTAAACATGTGCTTGTTTTTATAGAATCAAGTTTACAAAAATAACCAAGTGGTAACGTAAAACCATTTGCCTCAAAAAAATGAATGCACAAAACCATTGACCCCATATTTACTTTTTGGTGCTAATCTTTACCAATATTATATTTTTCTCATCTATAATCCACGCATAAAATATCTAATCAATATTACATACAACTTTACAAGAGGACCCAAATAAATATTTAATGTGGCTAAATACACCTCCTAAAGATGCACCACACAAGAAATATATCGTTTACATAATTAAAATAATTATTTATTTTGCAAGAAGTACACAATCATTTTCCTAGTATTCTCCCACTTGTTGACATCATCGTAGCCATCCATGAAACCACATGAATCTCTAACATGCTTGTGTGCTCCATTAAGATACCTACAATATTCAATGTTACCACCATCTCAAGAAAAAAATCCTCTCATCCTCCAACATGCCACCTATGGAATAAAAGGAACAAGCAAAGGTGAATATGCATTAATCCAAATAACACAATCATCATATCCAAGTGATGACAAAGGCTCCAAAATATTTTCAAATGAAAATACCCATATGATTGGAAATAGCAACCACAAAGATGCTAATTTGTCCAATTATCCATACCTCTAAATGTATAATACATTAGTAGAACTCACACTAGCAACATTTCCAATCCATAAATCACAAGCACAAGCTTCATGTGTAATTTTTTTTAATGAAGAACATACACATCCATGAGCTCCCACTAAACAGGTAATGTCAAATATGAAAATAGATCAAGACATCAAGTTTAGCAATCAACACTCATACCAAGGTGTGGATAGTAATTGAACCACGTAGTAACAAAGAACAATCACCATGATCCACAAATGGAACAAAAAACATTGCATACTCTCTCATAATAAGTCATTATAACTCTTCCAAATCCATCACACCAAACCATGTGAACATGAACCTCTGGGAAATAGCCACAAAACAAAGAGAGAAAACTTTTAAATTATATCACATAACATGTCCTACTAACACCTCAAAGTGCTAAGTTGTGTGAAGTAAGATCTCCTTCACAACCCCAATTGAAAAGCCTTAACAACATTGCCTTGTTCAATCTCATAGATCAAACAAAAGATATGTATCTCATATAGTAAAGATGGATGTAAGCCTCTCTAAACAAGGAAGATAAAACCCAAATCCATTCCCAAAACTAGGAATAGAACATCTCTTAAAATCCTCATAAATGACAAAAAAAAACTCATATGCACAAGGAGATAAACATGTCAAGCATCTCTCAAATGAACCTCCCCAAACTAAGCAACCATAGCTCACAATCCATATCCATGAGAAGATGAAGCATAAAACATAATGGATTTGAAAAACATATGAGAAATACCTCTCAGATGATTATCCATTGAGTGGACCAAAAGTGGGGAACGAGATGGCTCCTCCAAGATATACCAATACAAAGTGATTTCATCCAAGAATAATCTTCTCTATAGGTCCATCACAAACTCATGTACATATCCATGTGAAGGCTCCTTAGACTTCTTGATAAAACCTCATCAAAGAGTAATTATCTCAACAAATATCTTTAAAATCAAGAGAAATCTAGCTTCACCCAAGTCTCCGAGTATCTATGAGTACCTATTAACAATCAATCCTTGCTAAGCTCCAAATGCAACACTACACTCTTGTGAACCTCACAAGTACACGAACAATATACCTGATACCAACAAAACTATCTAGACCACTATGAAAGCTCCTACTACATGTTTACATAATCTAGGAAGACATCATGACATGCTGATCTAACATATCCTCAAAAGAAGATCACATGCTCTAATGAACATATCTTGCTCACAATAGTACTTGTATCATTCTGATACTCTAATGCGCAATCAAGAATTTGTCATGACACAACACCAAACCATCCTCTCAACCAAGGATCACCCATCTAAACTAACAAGTCATAAAATAACACCTCAACTAAAGACTCCAAGAGTCCTCCATGGCTCAAGATGTTAATGTCTCTAATCACATGAAGATAACCATATCATATCAATAAAACTCAATATGTCAAATAACTCTCACTACAAAAAAAAAAGATCCAAGAGCTTCTCTATGATACCAATAACCATTGTGGAAGATCATCCATCAATAAGGTAATTAATCTACATCACTACCAAAGCTCCCATTGAATCGTGATACTAGGCTATCCATGACATTGTGAGAACCAGCTCCTAAATGAATACCACCCATGATCCACACACACTCAACTATAGTACTAGTAGCTCTAGAAAATAGAGAAGAATCAACATCTCCAATCCAATCTAAGATAAACCACCACCATATCATCACTATCAAAAGATACCATTGAATCATGTAACCATGATATCCATAACATCATGATTAAAAAAAAATGCTAAAATCCCAATAATTGATTATCTAGGCACTCTAATAATCCATCCTCTCATCTGGGTGGTGGGCCTAGCTCGATTGGCTAAAGCATCCTATTGCAGGCAATAGTTCATGAGGTCTAGTCTCCCCACCATCCCCATGGTACCGAAGGGCGTGTTGTGCCAACGTCACCCTTCACATGAAAAAAGTTTACTAGGTGCACTACAGTTTATAGGGGGATAGATACCTGACCAATTCCTGCAGTCTAAAAAAAAAATTCCATCCTCTCATCCCAATGCAACATAGTAACTTACAAGTGACCACAAATAAGGTCAACTAATTGAATAATCATCAACATTGAAAAGACATATGAATATAAACAATCTAGATTTGAGTCATCCCACTACAATCAAATAGGTAGCCAACCTAAAAAAGTATACAGATAATAAATTCTCAATCAATGTAACATTCAAACTCATCATTATAGTAATAACCTACAAAATGAAATAACTATTAGATATCAAGACTTAAGCACAAGATCTCACGTAGATTTGATTTGCCAAACAAATCTACAAATGAGAAACCATAGTCAAGGAACCAAACAAGCATCCAAGAGATAATAAAAACCTCCTAAAATTGAATCACACCACCACCTGTAATCATCAATCAATCAAAATCACAACCTGTCAACCAGATACATGATCATGTTGTTTCAATGCTCAAATATACATGAAAATTTATGACACCATAATCATCACCATCATTGTACCTATACTCATATCTCACTAAATTGAGACTCCAAGTCTTACACACATATTAAGTATGTCCTTATACCATAGGATAACCTATGTACTTGTCTCTATAAAAGTCCAAACTCTGAAAATAATTGTAAACTTGTATTAGGAAGCATCAAATCTTATAATCTATTGTACCATTATATAGGTCTTGTAAAAAAAGTGCTCCCACGAATTTTTCCCTCCAATTCCTCCAAATGCTCATATAACCCTAATTTTTAAGCTCCTATAAGTGCTCAAAAAATTATAATTCTCTTTGCTCATTCAAGTGAAAAACCACGTAATCCATTATGTAGTATGATACAAATGCTCCCCTTTACCTATTTGAAAAAAAATATATAATTTCATATGAGAAAGATATGACTTGTTAACCATTTTGGAGCAATGCTACCTTTATGTCACCAAATTCTAATAAAAAAAATATGAAAACCAAACCTATACCACCACATAACATTCAAATAGAGCTTCTTGACGACTATAAGAAGTCAAAAATTTGATCTCATGGGTGAAAGTGATGCCTTTCAAAATAAAATGGCTTCTTTAGATAGGTTAGAAGGTAGTTTGGTGGCTTTGGGTTGGTCTAGGGGAGATAATTTGATGGTGTGTAGACAACAATAATGGTGTACCGATGGTGATCAAGTGGCTCTATCGATTGTGTGAGTGGTATAATTCAAACATTTTTTTAAATAATTTATTTTTCAAATTTTACATCTTATGGTTGTGGACTTGACAACACATTCAAATATGGTCAAATGGCTTCTTAATTCTAAATACCCTATGTAGGGGTTAGCATTAGCCTTGCCTAATTGGGGTTGGGATTGGGGACCTAGCCCTTTGACCATAACCCATTGACTGGGGGCTACTAAGCACTGGTGGGGGATGACACCCCTATACCAGCCTTTTGGAACCTAGGGCACTAGTTAACCGTACCATAGGGTACATAGTACAAGGATTTTTTGACCTTATGTACCCCCATATTTGTTTTTTTAAGTCTACAAATTTTGTGATCATATGAGTGTATTGTGGAATAAGGGGGCACAATTTTGTTTGCTTTTGAAATGCAGGGAAAGGGAAACCTTTGAGTTTTCACCTTAGGGTTTGACACCTTTCCCTAAATGTTTCATTAAATAATGGAAGGGATGGAAAGATGGAATGGGGGTTTGATGGATTTGGACAAGGTATGAGATTGACTTACAACATGATAGGTGAGTCAACTAGCCCTTGACCAAATTTAAAAATGTCTTAAAGATTAAATGCAATGTTCTAATTGACTTAATGATGTAAATAACCACTTTAACACAAAAGCAACATATCTAAAATGTCACAAGAAAAATCAAACTATAGGAATAGATTGAGGACACTATGCACCTATGGTATAAATTTTAGCCTGATTTTTGAGGACGTTTCCTTCGGGGGTGCCACTATCCTAGTAGGTCTTTTTTCAGATCTATTTTTGCAGTCCTCTGATGTCAGATTTTCATTTCTATTTCTTGTTTGCAAACTTGTCAGATCATTGTAAAATATTTATGTAATTGAGTTTCCATGAGTTGTCAAGGAACAAGGTTTTGAATGCAACAATGAATAAATTATCTTCAAGCTTCTTTTAATATTCAAAATATTTAAAATCTGTACATTCACAAAGAGAGGAAATGTTGTGTCATTTAGGGGCTTTCCTTAGTCAAACCTCGTGTAAGTGTTTCCACTTCTACAATGGCAATGTCAATGATAAATGGATAAATGATAGGAAGGAATGATGAAATCACAAAGTGCTACAATTCATCACCCTTCAATGGCTTCCTTGAAGGATTGAAGTCATACACATCACCTCAAGGTCTTGGATCTTGCTTGTTTGATCATTCTTGAATACTTTGGAGATCTACGGGTAAATGCAAAAAGATGAGTCTATGAAACGTGGAAGTTTTTACTTCAGACAAAAACTTGAAATCGACTTCAAGAAAATGGGATCTTGATTTTTAATAAATGGGATCCCGTTTAGGTTTAGGGTCCCGAGTCAAAAATGGGATCCCATTTTAAAATGGGTCGTTAAAAAATGGGATCCCATTTTAAAATGGGCCGCCAGAAAATGGGATCCCATTTTCTAGCGACCCATTTTAAAATAGGATCCCATTTTTAATTGCCATTTTAAAATGGGATCCCGCTTTTAATCCACCCATTTCATAAAAAATATTTTTTTATACTTTTAAGAAATAGGATCCCATTTTGCAAAATGGGATCCCGTTTCATTTATATAAAAAAATTATATTTTTATGAAACGAGATTTTGTTTTAGAATGGGATCCCGCTTTTTAAAAAATAATTTTTAGTCGGTTTTGGTTTTTTTTGGTTTGAAAAAGGCTTGGGGACTCAAACCTAGGCCCTAGACCTAGTTTGACCTGCAAGTTGAAGGTCCTGGCAATTTCACAAGAAAATAGTGACTTTGGGCATATGTCTGAAGACTTTTTATAGAATTTTTTAACGAAATTAAAACCCATTATAGATGAGACAGTGTAGATTGCAAATATATATTTTTTTTACAATTGGATTTTTTTTTAATTTATGATGAAACAGGTCCATAAACTTGAATTATCAAGGCTTTTTAGTATTTTAATAACTTTTATTAACATAATTTTTTGAAAAACAAATTATACGAAAGCGTACTTCAAAAAATTATTTTCAATTTCAAAAAAAAATTCAAAAAATGATAAGTTTAGGTCATCTCGTGCGTGACGTACACAATGGTTTTTCAAAACACCAAATATGGCCAATAAAAAATTAATTAAAAAAAAATATTCAATAAAAAATTAAAAAAAATATGGAAATCTTGCTTTAGTGAGTTACAAATCTTTTCCCAAAAGGATTTAGAAAAATATGATTATTTAGGTCAAAATATGGATGACGTACAGGTTGATGGTATGGTTAAAACAAGCGATTTTTAAACAATGGTTTTTAGAAACACCTATTGAAAATCATTTTGTATCATCTGGGTATTGAAATAAATTACATATATGGAAACTAGACTTCGAGTACTACATTTTATTATCAGTGACTTTTTTCAAGTTTCCATCTCTAAGTGCTTCAAATTTTAAGGTCAAATGTGTCAAATTCTGAAAATTAGGGAAAACACTTCCACTAAATGGTCAAAAAATGGACTCAACTTCTTGCACACACCCCTACAACAAGGGTTAGCCTTCATAAAACAATGATAACATGACAACATGAACTCACATGCACTTTGACATGATGTTTGGATCTTGATTTGCTACAATAAATCCTTTAATGGCTGCTCTTGACTTGTTGAATAATGCTCTTGATCACAATACTTACTCTTAATGCTCACATGTGGCTAGATAATTTCACTTCTACCTTCAAATGATGCAACAAATAGGTATTTATATGCTATTATTCTAATTTCCCAATCTTGATAGGTGAGTCAAATAGCCCTTAACTAAATTTGAAAATGTCCTAAAGATGGAATACAATGATCTAATTGACCTAATGTTGTAAATAACCACTAACACATAAACAACATATCTAAAATGTCACAAGAAAAATTGGACTACAGGAATAGACTAAGGACACTGTGCACCTATGGTATAAATTTCAGCTTGATTTTTTAGGACGTTTCCTTTGGGGGCACCACTGTCCTAGTAGGTCTTTTTTAGATCTATTTTTGTAGTCCTTTGATGTCAAATCTGCACTTCTATTTCCCATCTATAAACTTGTCGGATCACTGTCAGATATTTTTGTAATTGATTTTTTGTGAGTTGTCAAGGCCTAGGGTTTTGAATACAACAATGAATAAATTATCTTCAAGCTTCCTTCAATCTTCAAAATATATGAAATCTACACATTCACAAAGAGAGGAAATGTTGTGCCATTTAGGGGCTTGCCTCAGTCAAACCTCGTGTAAGTGTTTCCACTTCCACAATGGCAATGTCAATGATAAATGGATAAATGATAGGAAGGGATGATGAAATCACAAAGTGTTGCAACTCACCACCCTTCAATAGCTTGAAGGATTGAATTCATACACATCACCTCAAGGTATTGGATCTTGGTTGAATGCTTTGGAGACCTACAACAAGGGTTAGCCTTCACAAAACAATGATAACATGACAACATGCACTCACATACACTTTGACATGATGTTTGGATCTTGATTTGTTGTAATAATTCCTTTAATGGTCGCTCTTGTCTTGCTGAATAAAGCTCTTGATCACAATACTTGCTCTTAATGCTTACTTGTGGCTAGATTTCACTTCTACCTTTAAATGATGCAATAACTAGGTATTTATATGTTATTATTTTAATTTCTCAAGTCTGATAAGTGAGTCAAACAATCGTAAACCAAATCTAAAAATGTCCTAAATATGAAATGCAATGATCTAATTGACCTAATAATTCAAACAACCACTTTAACACAAAAACAACAGATTTGAAATGTCACGGGAAAAACCAAACTAAAGGAATAGATTGAGAAGGAAACTGTGCACCTATGGTATAAATTTTAGCCTAATTTTCGAGGATGTTTCCTTTGAAGGCACCACTATCCTAGTAGGTCTTTTTTAGATTTTTTTCATAGTTCTTTGATGTCGAATCAACACTTCCATTTCATGTCTGCAAACTTGTCGGATCACTATCAAATATTTCTATAATTGAGTTTTTGTGAGTTGTCAAGGCCTAGGGTTTTGAATGCAACAATGAATAGATTATCTTCAAGATTCCTTCAATCTTCAAAATATATAAAATTTGCACATTCACAAAGAGAGGAAATGTTGTGCCATTTAGGGGTTTGCCTCAGTCAAACCCTGTGTAAGTGTTTCCACTTTCATAATGACAATGTTAATGATAAATGGATAAATGATAGGAAGGAATGATGAAATCACAAAGTGATGCAAATCACCACCCTTTAATGGCTTCCTTGAAGGATTGAAGTCATACACATCACCTCAAGGTCTTGGATCTTGCTTGCTTGATCTTGCTCAAATGCTTTGGAGACCTACAACAAGTTTTAGCCTTCACAAAACAATGATAACATGATAGTTCATGGTCTCACATACACTTTGACATGATGTTTGGATCCTGAATTGTTGTAATAAATCTTTTAATGGCTGCTCTTGACTTGCAAAATAATGCTCTTGATCACAATACTTGCTCTTAATGCTCACTTATCACTAGATAATTTCATTTATATCTTCAAATGATGCAATAACTAGGTATTTATATGCTATTATTCTAATTTCTCAAAAATTAAATCCTGACAATTGACTTCAGATATTTGAATTTCAAATAATAAAATACGAACATCGACATACTTGAATTTAGAGTCAAAATAGGGGGACATAGGTGCATAGAGTGTCCCAACCCTATTTTCGGAAAATTAAAGTGTCGAGGCCAAAGTATTAAATGTGAGCATTTGTTTTATGCTTGCAAATTATCAGAAAAAAAATATTTAAAATAAGTCGTAGAATGCATAATTTAGGAAATTAAGTGCTGAATTAGGTCCAATAACTTAAAGGGGAGCAAAACATAGTGTGAAATTATCAAGGGTGACAATTTATGACGCTACAACTTCAAGCCTTGGTGACTAAACTATGTCAAGTTTTATGTCAATCCTTGTCTCTTGGGTCTCCTAGATTCAATGGCAAGGTTTGTTTTATTTTAGGGGGTTATCTATGAAACTTCCCTCATAAAACCCTCATGGTGAACACCTAGAAAAATCTCTTTTTACTAAATGATTTTCAAACCCTAGTTCTACAAAAATAACCACAAATTTGCAAACTCCAAAACTCCAAATTTGTATTCTCACAACTTTCACAACATATCTCATACCTTAAAGTGTCTGAAATCTCTATAGCATTGCCATGGCTTCAACTTTGCATTAAATTTGGTCAAACAAGGGTTAAACAAAAATAGGGGTCTTTCACCTCCCTCAACCACAACCATGGCTTTGATACCACTTCTTAGAAAATAAATAGGTTGATCAAACCATTTCTACATAACCCCATGAGAGAAAAGTATGCATATAAGCTTACATAATAACCATAATGCAAAAATCAAAGACATATCAATAGATTACACAAGATGTACCTTGGGAAAAACCCAACCTCCAAAAGCATCCACACTTAATGTATTATTTAGCAATGAAAAAATTATAATACAATACAAAGTCTCCATGAATACTTTTGAAACATCAAGTTGTGTTGATGCAAGAAGTTGGGTCCACAAAAAGCTCAAAAAGTGAAGTGTTTTTGTTGTTTTTCAAAATTTGTACACTTGGACTGAAAATTTGAGGCACTTACACAATGAATCTTAAAAAAAGTAAGTATTATGAAATTTATTATTTTGAATTTAGTTTCCAAATATGTAAATTATTCAAATACCTAGATTATAGAAATTGAATTTTGATAGGGATCTATAAAAACCACTTTTTAAAAGTCCCTTTTTTTACCATACCATGCACGTGTACGAACACCACTTTTTGACCCAAATAAAAGTATTTTGCTAATTCATTTTGGGGAAAGAGAGCTTACAACATGAAGATTGACGATGAATTTTTTTGTAATTTTTTTTAATTTTTTTTTATTGAATTTTTACTGGCCTTAATTGCTGATTTTAAAAATCAACATGTACGAACAACATAATTGGACCTAAACTAAACATTTTTTGATTTTTTTTTTTCATTGTGTAGAGAATTGTCTGAAGATTGATGCCATATAATTCTTTTTACAAGAAACTTAACCAAAAAAATTAAAAAACAAAAAAAGCCTGATATTTCAAATTTAAGGACTAGTTTGCTTAGAAATTAATTAAAAAATAACAAACACAATCCAATCTTAATAAAAATTATATATTTGGAAACTATACATCATGTTCTCTAATGGGTTTTAATTTTATAGATTGATTCAGAAAAAAAGTCCATCAGCCATATTGCCAAAGTTGGACATTCTTCTTCAATCTGCCTTAGTTTTTTAGTTACAAGTCAAAGGCTAAGGCTCGGATTGCCAAGCCTTTCTTGAGCCTAAAACCAAGGCTACATGTGGGTTGGAAATTCAATTTTTTAATAATGCATATGCATTATTAAAAAGCGTATGTGTTATTTAAATGAAACACATACGTATTACATAACGCATACGCGTTATCTATTTACCCGTTGGTTAAAGGTAACATGTACGTGTTCCTAAAATAGAACGCATACGCGTTTCTTATTGTGATCCTAAGAATTTTACCCTACTCTAACATGCAAAATAACTAAGAAATGAAAGTGATAAAATACTAAGGACACTTCAAGATTAGCCAAAGGAGAGATAAAACAAGAAGGAACATGGACAAAACAAGACACAAATGATTTCACCTTCCTTGTTGTTGATGTCTCCTTGGTTGGCCCTTGATTAGGATGATTTGTGTGCTCCTTGGATGGCTTGATGGCTTGTGATGTAGCTAGATACAAGATTGAATGTGCAAAATGATCAAAGTGGATGACTAGATGATAGGGAATGATTGAGAATGCAAATTGGCAGCATGTAGTTATGAAAATCCAAAGTCTTGAAAATGCAAATTGGCAGCATAAGGGTGCAAGATGGCTAAGTGTTGAAAATACCCTTGAGGAGGGGGTATTTATAGAAGAATTTGAATTCTCTAGAGAATTCAACGGTCAAGATTCATCCAACAAGGTCAAGATGAAGGGCTATGGTGGGTTGAGAACCCACAAGTCCTCACATCTTGACATGTGGATGGTGAAGTGGCTAAGGGGATATGAGGTGTAAGTGAGGTGGAAGAGAAGTACATGATGTGGAGGAAGTACAAGTACTTTGCAAGTACATTGGGAGATGGGAAGAATCTTGGGTGAATAAAAATAAATTTTAAATTCACAATGATTGGAAGAATCTAGTGGATAAGACAATGTTCCCAAAAGGTGGGAGTTTGTCACATGTGACTTGATGTGACAAGTCAAAGGTTCTAGAAGATGCATGGGAAAAAGGGGATTCTTGGAGGAATAAAAGGAATTAAAAATTCTTGGGGATGGAGAGAGTTGACCAAGGTACTGATTGCTTAATTAATTTGAAGATAAATGAGGATTAGCCAACTTGCAAAAGTTGGAGGATGTGACACATCCTAATCAAGGATTAGGCATGTGCACATCCCTAATAAAGAAATTAGGAGATGGATTAGGATTAGATGAAAATGACATGTGAGGAATTAAATAAATGTATTATTTATTTAATTTATTTGATGAAAGGAGGATTAAAAGAGGGTAAGGCATTTAATTAATAAATACCTTAGGGATTTGGCATAATTAAGGATATTAATTAAATAATAGTAATATTACTTAATTAACTCGGATAAGAGGATGTTTAGACGAAAAGTGATAAATTTGGATAAATTAATTGTCCAAATTTGGATGTCTACACTTATATAGCCATTTTTTCCCGGTTTGGAAAATACTAATAAAACATGTTTTTTCTACAACATTCTTTTTTTGTAGTATGGTCTGAAAGCGCTGTTTTCTGTATTTTTTATTGCAAATTTGTCTCGTGCAGGGCATATTCTATTCAAATTGTTGGAAGAGACAAGTGCAGGTTGAATTTTTTGAAGTGAAATCAAGTACAAGAATATTTTACAAGAAGATTTGGAAAATGAGAACTTTTGAATGTATTCATGATGTTTTTGTACTTCAAAGTTTATAGAAGAAAGGATCTTCATACTACATAGTTTTATTTGAATATTTGAAGGAGATGGCAATTTGAAAATAGGTTACCTGAATCATTTGTTTTGTTATCAAAGAGGGTTTGGTAACCATGGGATCAAAGCAAAGACAAAGAAAAAAATGTAGAAAGTTAATGACACCCGAAGAAATCCAAGCAAATAAAGAAATGGAGGCAAAAAGACAAAGGGATAGAAGAGAAAGGATTCGTCAAATGAAAAATTTGGAAGCATCTAGTTCCATGAATGTTGAAGAGGAAACCATGAATGATAAAATGAATGTAGATGATGCAAATGTGGAGATGGTGAATATGGAAGAAAGTGCAATCATGGAGACAAACCCAACTATGCCTTCAACTTCAACTTTGAATGATATGGAAATAGCACCTATGCAAACAACTTCAGGTATGTCTTCAAATCCACTTCCCAATGATATTAAAAATGTACCTAGTCAAACAATCCATCCAGGTATGTCTTCAAACCCAAGTCTTGATAATATTGATCTTAGTTATTTAGATGAAGTTGGATACACCATTTATGGTATCAATAATTCTAGGGTTGAAACAATGCAAAAAAAAAAAAATGATGAAATATCTTATGAGAATGTAAATGAGAATGAAATCCATCATATTTATGAAAATGAGAATGAAATCCCTTTTACGTTTGAAAATGAAAATGAAACCCCTTGCGTGAATGAAAATGAAACCCCTTGTATGTATGAAGATGAAATTGGTTTTTTTACAATTGAAAAAGATGTACTAGATAACCTTCGTGGTAAAGTTTCTTGGAGACAAATTAGAACTTATGGAAATAGAATATATAAAATGTTTTTTTATAGAAAGAAATTAGGATTCCAATGTCAACTCATGGTGCAATTGATGTCAACTTAGTGGTTGTTGTTGGCACCCGGCTTCGAAAATATCTGATAAGAAAGAATGGATTGCTTGCATTTGAATATTATGAAAGACACATGAAGATTATACATTATTCACATTTGGTTTTAGTAACCAATATAAAACTAGTTAGATATCAAGGGAGGCCTGCTAATAAAGTTTTATGGACACTTTCAATGGATGATCATGATACAATCATAGATAAATTACAAAAAAGAGAGGATGTAGATAGTACAATGAAGTAAATAAATATTGGTAAGTATATAGTTGTATATATATTTAATTGATAGTTGATATGTAGTTAACATTTTTTCACATATACATGTCTATATATATATTTGTATTTAGTCATTTCCTAATTAAAGTTTTATATCATTTTTTGTTTAGGTCTCCCAAAACTAGATGCTTTACAAAAAAGAGAGGAGATGCATATATATTACAATGGAATTCGAATCTAGAGACAGGTAACTATATATAGTTATAGATACATTTAATTGATAGTATAAATATAAAACTAAATTTAATTCATTGTCATTTTATAAAAAAATTATAATTGATTTCATATCCCCTTAATCCATTCTCTTAGGACCCCTTAGTCCATCCTATTAGGACCCCTTAATTGATATCCTCGTATATCTACACTTAATCCATCCTCTTGCATCCCCTTAAGTCACTCTCTCAACGCCCCTTAAGCCATCCTCTTAGGACCCCTTAATCCATATCCTCATATATCTACCCTTAATCCATCCACTTGCATCCCCTTAAGTCACTCTCTCAACACCCCTTAAGCTATCCTCTTAGGACCCCTAATCCATATCCTCATATATCTACCCTTAATCCATTCACTTGCATCCCCTTAAGTCACTCTCTCAACACCACTTAAGCCATCCTCTTAGGACCCCTTAATCCATATCCTCGTATATCTACCCTTAATCTATCCACTTGTATCCCCTTAAGTCACTCTCTCAAAACCCCTTAAGCCATCCTCTTAGGACCCCTCAATCCATATCCTTGTATATCTACCCTTAATCCATCCACTTACATCCCCTTAAGTCACTCTCTCAACACCCCTTAAGCCATCCTCTTAGGACCCCTTAATCCATATCCTCGTATATATCTACCCTTAATCCATCCACTTGCAGATCCCTGTAAGTCACTCTCTCAACACCTCTTAAGTCATCCTCTTAGGACCCTTTAATCCATATCCTCATATATCTACCCATAATCCATCCACTTGCATCCCCTTAAGTCACTCTCTCAACACCCCTTAAGCCATCCTCTTAAGACCCCTTAAGCCATATCCTCGTATATCTACCCTTAATCCATCCTCTTGCATCCCCTTAAGTCTCTCTAGGGTTCATGAGATGCTTAGAATAAGAAATCTATAAGAAATCTATATGGGTTAATGGTTTAGGGTTCATCTCCCAGGCTTTAGGTCATATGGTTTAGGGTTTAGGGTCTCTAGGGTTCATGAGATGCTTAGAATAAAAAATCTATATGGGTTAATGGTTTAGGGTTCATCTCCTAGGCTTTAGGTCATATGGCTTAGGGTTTCTAGGGTTCATGAGATGCTTATAATAACAAATCTATATGGGTTAATTGTTTAGGGTTCATCTCCTAGGCTTTAGGTCATATGGTTTAGGGTTTAGGGTTTCTAGGTTCATGAGATGCTTAGAATAATAAATCTATATGGGTTAATGGTTTAGGGTTCATCTCCTAGGTTTTATGTCATATGGTTTAGGGTTTCTATGGTTCATGAGATGCTTAGAATAACAAATATATATGGGTTTTAAGGGTTTAGAGTTTCTAGGGTTCATGAGATACTTAGAATAGCAAATCTATTTGGGTTAATGGTTTAGGGTTCATCTCTTAGGCTTTAGGTCATATGGTTTAGGGTTTAGGGTTTCTAGGGTTCATGAGATGCTTAGAATAACAAATCTATATGGGTTTTAAGGGTTTAGGGTTTTAATTCATTCTATCAACTCCCCTTAATCCACCCTCTTACATCCCTTTAAGTCATTCTATCAACTCCCCTTAATCCACCCTCTTGCATCCCCTTAAGTCATCCTCTTAAAGGACCCTTAAGGCATATCCTCTTACATCCCCTTAATCCACCCTCTTGCATCCCTTAAGTCACTCTCATAATTCCCCTTAATCCATCCTCTTAAAACCTGTTAAGCCATATCCTAAGGTTCATGACATGCATCCCCTTAATCCACCTTCTTACATCCCTTTAAGTCATTCTATCAACTCCCCTTAATCCACCTTCTTACATCTGTTTAAGTCATTCTATCAACTCCCCTTAATCCACCCTCTTACATCCCTTTAAGTCATTCTATCAACTCCCCTTAATCCACTCTCTTGCATCCCCTTAAGTCATCCTCTTAAAGGACCCTTAAGGCATATCCTCTTACATTCCCTTAATCTTGCATCCCTTAAGTCACTATCATAATTCCCCTTAATCCATCCTCTTAAAACCTGTTAATCCATATCCTAAGGTTCATGACATGCATCCCCTTAATCCACCCTCTTACATCCCTTTAAGTCATTCTATCAACTCCCCTTAATCCACCTTATTACATCCCTTTAAGTCATTTTATCAACTCCCCTTAATCCACCCTCTTACATCCCTTTAAGTCATTCTATCAACTCCCCTTAATCCACTCTCTTGCATCCCCTTAAGCCACCCTCTTAAAGGACCCTTAAGTCATATCCTCTTACATCCCCTTAATCCACAATCTTGCATCCCTTAAGTCACTCTCATAATTCCCCTTAAGCCATCCTCTTAGGACCAGTTAAGCCATATCCAAGGGTTCATGACATGCATCCCCTTAATCCACCCTCTCACATCCCTTTAAATCATTCTATCAACTTCACTTAATCCACCCTCTTGCATCCCTTTAATTCATTCTATCAACTCCCCTTAATCCACCCTCTTACATCCCTTTAAGTCATTCTATCAACTCCCCTTAATCCACCCTCTTGCATCCCCTTAAGCCATCCTCTTAAAGTTGCTCGTCCATATCCTCTTCCCATCCCTTAATCCACAATCTTGCGTCCCTTAAGTCACTCGCCTTGGTTACATAAGCCATCCTCTTAGGACCCATTAAATGCATCCTAAGGTTCAGCCATCCCTTAATCCACCCTCTTGCATCCCTTCAGTTGTTCCTCAACTCCCACCCCGTCCTCTTACATCCCTTTAGAGTCATTGTATCCTCCCATAGTCACCTCTTACATCCCTTTATTCAGACTACTATCAACTCCATAATCCACCCTCTTGCATCTCCTTAAGCCATCCTCTTAAGAGATCATGAAGTAATATCCTCTTACATCCCTTAAGTCGATAACATCCATAAAATTTGATCTCATAATTTCCATGGCTACATCCTCTTAGGACCCGGATTAAGCCATATCCTAGGGTTCATGACATGCATCCCCTTAATCATCCTCTTACATCCTTTATGTCGTTCTATCAACTCCCTTAATCCCGCCTCTTGTATGAAGCCATCATCTTAACCATGGGCGTTCTCTTAGGACCCCTTGGCTATATCCTCTTGGGTCCTTAATCCGTCATAGCTGAGCATCCTTGAGATTTGTAAAGGAATTTGTAAGATCCATTTTTCTAACTTTACCATATATTGTTCTTTTCCTGCATAGATTGTTGCTTAGTGGCTGTAAAATTATAGTTACTTGCTTACATTAATTTTCTGAGGGTTCTCAATCAGTGGTCTGCGTATGATTGTCCACTCCTAGTGCATCAAGAGACTATGTAAATATCAATTTGTGCTCTCGACCTAAAAGTTGATAAGCTTTAATTGTATCTACATGCACATATATGTTTCATCATGTTATATATTTGTATTAAACATCAATATACATTATATATGTTTGTTCGATGTATGAACTTCAATTAACTTATTAGTCACTTTTTAAATATCTTGTTCCAATTTTATAGATTATACATTCATGTCTTGTATTTACCACATTTTATATAATTGTTCAATTGTATAGATTATACATTTTATACATACAAGGAGATAGATTTTTGTTTAGTGATTCAAATATTTGCTAGAATTGGAAAATAGTTAAAATTACCCGCCCTTAATTTATTATGAATATGATCTAAACTATTTAAGGAATGTTTTAATTTGTCACCTAACCATGTGATAAATTATATATATGAAATTTGATTCTAGATAAGAATTTATATAGTGCATGCATCACTTGAAAATTAGTTAAAATATCTATACATACATGAGTGCATATAATCATCAAAATGAGCATAACACAATCATAATTGACTGCATATATAATCATTATATTAAAGTCAAGTGATATAAATAAACATGATATAATGTATGTGAAATGGTCCATGAAATAACATGTTCAAAATGTATATGTCAAGTCCAACATGTATATTTAAATAAAACTAGAGATATATAGTCCATAAAATTTAAAACCATCTAACTATCAGGGCGACCAGTCAAATCAAGTCTCCTCTATGTTCCACGTGGACTAGATGTACCCGCATCATGTTGTAAAAGAGTACAAGAAACTCGAAATTATATTTAAAGTTATTTAGAAATTTTGATATAATTAAACATATAAACTTGAAAATATAAATTCAAGATAAAAATAAATTTAATTAAATATCTAGTAAATACAGTAAAAATGATTTTTAGTATGCATAAATTACCATATGATCGTGTGAATCTACTGGCACATTTTTTTCAATGGGTAGCATAACTGTCACTTAAGAAGATCCAAATGCTTGATCTACTATATCCTGCATATTCATATAAAACAAACAATGCATGTCAAAACCTCAAATATATATATATATATATTTAAAAGGTCCGTAAAAATTGTATAGGAGATTTAGTAAAGTTTACAACCTAGAATGATATGACCTCGTGATCACACACCTGAGATTTCCCATGCATAAATGCAGATGATGTCTCAGGTGCGCCCGCCATGGGTATCACATGAAATCTCTTCATATAGATGTACAACAATGTATAGATCATTCACACATATGTATGTAAATTTAAATTAAATTAGATCTATGATGTGTATTTAATTTAAACTTAACAAACTTTTGAAAGCATGCACCTGAGTTGATGATGACTTAGGAGTGCTCACCACAACTTGTGGTTGGTCAGTACTCGGTATCGCATGACCTCCCTACATCTAGATATAATATATCATTTCACACATGTGTACAAATTCAAATTAAATTAGATATATCCACGCAAATTATTTAATATATATTGGTTCAAGTACTTGACCAAAAGGTGAGCCCAGATCTACAACACTCGACATATACACAATCATATTGAGATTTAGGCATCGTGTGATCATGCATCTACATTGAACACTTCTTCAAATAATATTATGTTATATATATATAATTTGATGTTATTATTTACATGAATTTTGCACATTTCAAACAAATTAAATTTAAGTTCAAAAGATGAACATACCTTTGTAGGATAATCCTCAAAATATAGTAAATTCATATATGACTCTGTTTGAGATGCATGTGGGTTACCTGAAGTGGATGCTTGAGTATTCCCATAGCTTGAGCCTCCATACTCTCTATTGGCCACTTCAGTTGCTGTGTGTGTAGTCTGATGAGTGAGACGTCCTGAAAGAGAACTCAATGCTCCTAATGTCGATAACATCGTCTACTGTTGAAATGTAATGAGAACACTAGGAGAAGGAGGAGGGACAATAGGAGAAATCAGAGCACGTCGTTGAGGATCAACACGTGCTCCTAATCTATTTTGGGGCATGCCACACCCAACTCCCTAAAATGACCTCATATCAAAATAGTTAGGTTTTAAACCCAACTCAAACTCAGCCTATAACTTTCTCAAAAAGTATAGGGGCACCTCACATTTCCATGTAGAGGACTATCAAACACCATCCACCATCTATCCCAAAACTTTATAGCTATTTGCGGGTGCCTACACCATAAAATTGAAATTCATTTTTTGGTGAGTGGAATTGGTCGATTTGTTTGGGGGCTAAAAAAATG
This sequence comes from Sequoia sempervirens, assembly GCA_007258455.2. NCBI lineage: Eukaryota > Viridiplantae > Streptophyta > Pinopsida > Cupressales > Cupressaceae > Sequoia > Sequoia sempervirens. The sequence continues at coordinate 1,063 of VDFB02195477.1, read as the reverse complement.
TTGGCACACGGCTTGTTTGGTAATTTTAAGGTCATTAATTTATTTATACGACAATCCATCTACATAGAATTATCTCCTCTCTTCTCTCCATTGATGGAAACTATCTAGGTCTGCATCAATAGATAAAATAGAATCGACAACAGTTTGCATCATAGATGCAAATCATGCGAGATGGGGAGGGGATTCTAGGCTCATTTTTTATCATATCTATATTTCCCTAAATCACATTAAGGTTTGCTCTAATGCTCTCTCTTAACTGAGCCTAATCTACTACAAGGGGTGGGGGGTTAGGAGGTGGAGAGTGTGGAGGTGTGGGGTTTTGTTGTGGTGGCGAATCTGGATGTATGGGATATGTAGGAACTTGTGCATCAGGTATAAAATCCTCTATGTTAAATTTTGGATCTATGTGAACAATGAAATGGCAATTGCATGTTAAACAATTAAAAAATATATATCAACAAACTAATTAAATAATGCACACAATTTGAAAATTATTTAAAAATCACATTGAACATGCACAAATTCAAAATACATTTCATTTGAAGACACATTCAATTTATAACATTAAAAAATCCATAACATGTACACATTAAATTGAGTCCAGTGTGTGGTTGTTAATATGAAGGGTTTGTTGTTACTACCAACTCTTAGAATGCAACTAAAAATGGAGATAATTGTCACACAAAGGCCATACAATTAAATAATAAAATCCTACCTACATTACCTAAAACTAATTGTTGAACACCTTTTAGTACTTTTGCAACCCTTCCAAGAAGAATCATCAAGTATATCTAAAATATTTCCACTATAATTTAGATCAATATGTATACTATAATTAAGATACCTAAAATATCTATGGATGCACTATTACATTTTGTGTACATGGGAAGGGAACTCATATGTTGACTTGTATAAGTGCTTCTACATCAAAAATTTCTAGAGGATGACATATTTGTCATAATTCATCTAGGTATTTTATGTTAAACCTTTAATAAATGGGATGGAAATTATAAATAGTTTTGAGTTAGATCTATATGTGGGAATTTCCCTTGGCTGATAGTGT
>VDFB02195475.1:0-21393 GCA_007258455.2 Sequoia sempervirens | reverse complement strand
AAACATTTAATAGGAAACTTTCCTTTATACTTACCTTGTCCTCTGCCTTCTTTCTTCATAATTAGTGCTTCTAGCTCTTCTACCTCTCTTTCTTCATCTTCAAGTTGTTTCATCTCTTCCTCATACTTGAATATCTTTCTAGAGCTCTCTCCAGGATCATATCTTTTCTTGTTTCTTCCAAATATAGAAGCCTTAAATGCAGATTCAATCTTGGGGAAAGAATCACCAAATTCAATCAACTCAAAAAGTAACAAGTTTACCACTAGTATATCTCTCATTGCCATTTGTTACTAATCTGAACTCTTCAATAGTATGAGCCTTTGACTTGTAAGATGGAGGCAATGATCTTAGCACTTTAGCTACAATTTCTTTTTCATCTAGAATACCACTGGCACATCTAATACCCATCATGATTTCATTTACTCTTTGCATAAAAGAAGAAATATTTTCATCTTCACCCATCTTCAAATTTTCATACTTGCGTTTCAAACTTTGTAGCTTAGTGACCTTCACATGTACATCTCCTTCATACAATGTCTCTAGCCTCGTCCACATCTCATGAGCTGTCTTCAAACCTATCACATTTTTCATTTATGAATTTGTCAAAGCACTCAACAAAGATTCCATAGCCTTGATATTATTCTCAGCTTCTTTAATCTCATTAGGAGTGGAAGGACCATTATGAGGAATAGTATATCTATTCTTTGTAATATTCCAGAAGGGTTCACCTAAACACCTCAAATGAAATTCCATTCTAGATTTCCACAGAGAGTAGTTTGTTCCATCGAATTTGGGACTATCCTTCTTGTATGATGCCATCTTGGATCACCTCAAGCTTTTAAACTTCTTCAGAGGAACCTGCTCTGATACCAATTGTTGGAAAAACAAGGACAAACAACTAAGAGGGGGGGTGAATCAATTGTCATAGAATATTTAACTTTTCAAACTTAATTTAACTTTAATCTTAGATCTGATGAATGAACAATAAACCATAAATAATCAGCACATCAGAAACACAAAGAACACCAATATTTTTTTATGTGGAAACCTTGTTAGGGGAAAAACCATGGTGGATGTTAGTCTACAAGATTATACCTTGTTAAAAGTATAAAGAATAATAATGGGAATGCACATGCATTGAGGCACACTGCCTAGAGCTCACTGCTCAAATACAATGCACGACACACTATCTTACAAAGAGATTCAAATTATAACCATCTGGAGTTTGAAATGAGAAAGTAGTTTCTTCAAAAGCCTGATTATAGTTCCAGTTAAGCACAATTTTTCACTCCTCTACACACTTCATCACACTCTGATCTTCCTTCGAATGATATTCCCACACACACACATAGGAACACATTGAGCATACTTCAATTCAAACAAACAACCGCTCTTATATATCCACAACATGAATTACATCAACAACTTCATCAGCCAAAATATAAAACATAGAACATATACAATGTTGGCCCAAATTTACAAATAAATTTTCAATGTGAATCAAACACCATCAGCCAATATTATGCTGTGGCCAAAAACAACATCCTCAAGTGTGCCAAAAATTCAAATTTTAATCTCCAAGGATCCACAACACGTTACAACCACCATGTCGACCAAGAACACAAAAACTCAAACACACAAGAGAAAAATCTCTGATCACGAGCACACTGATCAACATAGACATGCAAAAAAGATAGAGAATGATCTAGAAGCATCCATGAGCATCAAGGACCATCAGAGAAACATCTACAACAACTAAGATTACTCTATAATCATACCAACTTCAATCAGGAACACTAACTAAAACCACATAAAAGGTGTCAGAATACAACTGTTCATAACAAGATCAAAACTTCATGTAGACCTCTAAAACTTCCGATGGATAAATTAGATACTCTCAGCAATAAACCATGTTTAATCCACAATGACTGAACATCAACGTACTGAGCACGACACCTTCATGACCTTCACTGATCCATTGGCAACCTGCAACTCTTCTTTTGCAATTTTCTCAATATCCTTGACATATACAACCTTCAATACACCAATGCTAATAGTGTTGACATCAATGAGAACCACATATCAGCAACACAACCACAACATCCAACACCAACCACTTTCAAGTGGAACAATTCATAAAAATAATACATGCAAAAATACTCCCTCCTAAGCCTTTGGAAATCAACCTTAACAATTTGCACAATGACTCCCACTTTTAGATAATTACCAAAAATCACTTCAATCCCAAAATCGAACACAATATTTAATGCAAGCAATCAATCAAGCAATATAACCACGAAATACAATATCTCCACATAATTCACTTTATGGCCACTTAACACAATTGATAATTCATAAATAGCTATAATGACAATTATTCTAAATAACTATTCACATAGTGAAAATAATCAACTTTCAATAATTAACAAAAGGGGTAATCTAACTTGTTTATTTAACCGAAACTAATCACAAGTCCTTCAATTAACTGAATATAAGCAAATAAATTTTCTCTATTTAATTTCCCAATTTATTTATCTAACATAATCAATTAGTTTAAATGCAAAAATATTCTTTTACTTTAATCATAATAGATATATTTATGTGTATACATACATACATACACACACACACACACATATAAATACCTATTTATATATTTATGTATAGATTATTAAAAAAATACAACTTACAAAATAATATGACAATTTATGATGTGATAAACATATACATATCAACACACACACACACACACACACACACACATATATTATTGAACCATCAATTTTAAGGTGGTTTATAGCTACTCTTGCACTCTTAGGGTTTTTCACCTAAAAGGAGAGAGATAACCCCTCAAAATCAAGGTGGTTCATTAAATCTAATGTATGTGTGATGTAATTAAGACTAAATGAGATGATCTAAATGCAATAAGCAATGTAATTGACTGATTGTGAATGCAAAACCTAAGAAATATGCAATGTTTGAAAACACAGTGATGCTTGCAAAAAGCTTAAAAGAATGAACAAAAATGCAATTGAAACTAAACAGAAAGCTATATTTTAGAATGTGTGCACCTGAGGAGTTGAAGAGGACTAGAAAGCAATCTAGAAATCTGACAAATTTGATTTTGAGCTGACTGGGACTCATTCACCACCTTGGGTGAATCAGTCCCAGGTCAGGATTTTTCTGCCTAGAAACTGTTTTCTACCAACTGGGTGTTTGGATTTGCATTTGACTCAAAAATTCACCTCATGAGGGACTCATTTTCCATGCATGGTGAATCAATCCAATTTCAAATTTCTATGATTTCAAATCTTTGTCCTGCACCTTGACACTTGTATAACACTTTCTAACGGAAACCAGAATTGGGATCTTGGAAAATTCCTGCAAAATAGCTTAAAACTATTTGTCTAATGGGGGGTTTTCCTTGGTAAAACCCCTAGTTGTGTAATCAAACCTCAAATGGACAAAAATCTGCATAAAACCCTAGCCTTAAGTGTGTTGAAGACTAGGAAATTCTGAAGTATGTCAAAACCCTATTCTATTGTGCTAGAATAAGAAATGCAAATGTGATTTGAGTGATGCAAGACCTCAACCTTAGAAATCTCACAACTCATCAAAAATGGAGATAAAATGACATGCAAATAGAATGTAAATGAAATGCAAACCTTAATCTAAAGATAAAGAAGAAATGGAAGATGGAATCGCTTTGAAAACAAGTCTTTAGGTGTGATTTGATGGCTAGTTGCATCTCCTCAACCTAGATTTCTCCATGATTCACCATAGGCATCCATCAACAACTCTTTGCAATGTTGAATCTTGAATGAAGAGTGAGCTTCAAGACCTACAAAAACCCTAGTTTGTTGCCCTAAAACTTCAACTTTGCTAATGAAACTTGTTGTAGAAGACTTGAATTTAGAATTTTCTTTTGTGAAATGACTAAAATATGTGTAAGATGACTTAAAATTAGTATTTATAAGCAACATCACCTAATTTTCCTATTATTTAGACCTAAGAGGCCGAAATTCACTGAAAAATTAAGTTGAATTAATTGAATTCTTGCTCAAAATTAAAATTTCCCTCAAAGGGGACTCATTCGCCACCCTTGGCGAATGAGTTCCACCAGAGGGGACTCATTTGGCCAAGGTGGTGAATGGGTCCCACCAGTGGTTTTTGGAGGTGGTTTTTCGAGATATGGATGAATTGAATGCTGTTTGTCAAAATTTCAGTGATTTCTCAAATGAAATGGGCCTCTAGATAAAAAACAATGGGTCTAAGGGGCCTATAAATGCCATTTTGAAGAATGAATAGTGTAAGGGTACTCAAAAGTAGGTCTAATTAGGCGTGAAATTGTCTCTTTTCTCAAGAGTGTCCAATTTTCTATGCCATGATTTTTTTATATTTATATATATATATATATATATAGACATGAAAATTATCCTGATTGATATCATGCACTTGATCCTGATTTACTAACACCAATTCTGCCTAAATCATCTCTCTACTAACCATTTAATTTAATAATCTTTATTTGATTAAATTCATCATAATTCCTCTATTAATTAAATAAATCACTTTATTTGATTCGTCATTATCTTATATTAATTAAATAAATCATTATCTTATATTAATTAAATAAATCATTTTATTTGATTAATCCTAATGTTCCTCTTTTAATTAAATAAATCCCTCTATTTGATTAAATCATAATCTTTCTTTAATTGAATAAATTAACATTTATTTGATTAAATCTAACATCATCCCTTTTAATTAAATAAATCAAACTTTATTTAATTAAATCTAATGTCCATTATTCCTCCCATTTGATTTAAATAAATCCAAAAATCTAAATCAAGTGTCAAATCAAGCTAATCTCCATCTAAGTTAATTAAATCCTAATTAACTCTAGCTCTAATCCATCAAATCCTCTAGATTTTACAACTTGTGCAAGTAAATCAATTTAATTGATTTATTAATTCTTCTATTTCATTCAAAAAGGAATCTCATTGGAATATTATCTCCATTTGAAATCGCACTCCCAAAAGCACTTGTCCTCCAACATGGCATTTAAGCCTCTTACAAGTCCTTTTTCTTGAGCCAAGTGGCATTAACTCCTCTTCCACATCTTCCTCCACAAGCCATCTTTCAAATTTCAAATTTCCACCTAATTGCATTTATCATGCACATTGATCAAAATGTGCTCCACCTCTCTTCAATAGAATGTTGATAGGTGGCACTTTGTTATTGGATCATCTTTAATCCCACGTCCTTCATGTTTTGCATTACTCCATCCTTCTTTCCTATAAATAGAGGCCTTCTCTATTTAATTTGGCATCCACAATCCATGTAAGATCATTATGCTCATTTGAATCCACAATCATCCACAACTTTATGCAAAGTCATTATCTACAGATTTTATGCAAGATCATCCATTATTCATCAAGGTTTTCATAACATTTCATCACCATAGCCAGGTTATTGCAAATTTCATCAAGAATTAATCATTTATCATCAAGCTTGACTAGGAATTGGAAAAGGGATATTTTCCACATCAAAATAGCACCAATTCCCCCATAGGATTGAGGGTTTGAATGTTTTGGATAAGATTACTTAGCTTTCAATAGATTTTATTTGATATTCTCTCTTATTTTCTTGTTCATTTCATTTTAATGAATTGCATGGGAAGTGATTGTTTTATATGTGTTTGATGACTAACATTGTGTTGTTTGTCCATGTTTGAATAAGTCTAGACCAAGCATTCACATTTTGGTGCTAGGAGGGCCCAACCGAGTTTTTAACATTTTCTGGCAAGTTTTCGTCGGCAGGTTTGGTCTTGAATCTCAATGTAGCGCACCCATGGCTTCTTTTAGCACATAGGTGGTGACTTTTGGAACATCCAAGCTCTCTTATAGCTCATACGTGGCATCTTCCAACACATTTACCTCCAATTTCAACACATATATAGGATATTTTAGTGCATCACATTTGAGTTTTAGTTAATTTGGTTTGAGTTTTAGCGCATCTGGTCTCTATTTTAGTACATCTGGTCTTTGTTTTAATGCATATGCTCTTTGTTTTAGTGCTTTTATAGTCAATCTTAAAATGGCCATATCTTGGTCATACAAAGGTCTTTTTTGAAGATTTGTTTTTTGAAATGGGGTAGAATTTCATAAGCTATGCAATAGTGTAAGTGTTTCTCAATTTTTGTAGAGTTAAAAGTTTTCAATTTTACACCTAAAGTCAAAACACATTGTAACATGGTCTAAATTTTAGGGTTTTTATGCTTAATCATTCATCTAACCCTCATATCTTCTTGTTTCTTTATCTCATCTAACGTTTTGAGCATGGCTTCCAGGTTTTAAGAGTAGCATGGAGCATTGAAGTGAAAAGCATTTGATATCCATTGTCTAGGAAAAGGAGGAAACGAGGAGAAGACTTCTTATGGAATTATCACCTAATTGTAACAAGTGTTTTTAAACACTTTGGGAACAATTATAATCCCATCTTTAAGGATTTTGTTATCTTCAAGTTTTTAGGACTCAAATAAATTTCATTTGGGTTTTAAAAAGAACAATCAAATGGTTAAAAAGAACTTTAGGAACTTACTAGAGTTGGTTTTGGATCTAAAAATTGAACAAGCAAACTTCACACTTCATCTTGGTGCTATAATTTAAAGAATCCATTAATGCTTTTGAAGTTAAAAAGAACATGTGTTTTTTTTGTTTTGCAATATTTTTTATAAGTTAATATCATTTAAAAGGTGTATGCACTTCTCTTGTGCTTCATGGCGATCTTGAGAATAAAAAGTCTTTTGGTGATATTAAGTTGTCGAAAAGATTGCCTCCACACTTCAATTTGGGCTTTTAAAATTGAACAAAATCTTGCTAGTGTGAGTGGGAGTATATCACATGTGTTTCTCTTTGTTCATGTAAACAAAGATTGATCGAACTATAGATGTGCTTGCTCACTACTGTTTACCTTTAGATGGGCCTACCTAAGAGATACATCCTAAAGGAGAACTCGAAGGTGACTCCAACCTGTTTTTCACTCGGGCCGGTCTACAAATGGATAAGACTAAACTGCCAAGTCCTCATGGTATGTAGGCCTTAGCCGTACAGTGTCTTTCAGAATGGGGTACTACCGTAAAATGTATAAGAGCCCCTAGTAGGATTGATTAAAGCCTTTAGTGGTTTGTTGGACACTCGCAAGGTGCCATGTCCCCCATCACCTTGACTAAGAACCAATTTGTGTAGAATCCAAAATCCCTTTCTATTTGTTGGCGCAAGAGGTTGGACCTTTGAAGCCGCCCCAAATTTTTGTGGTTCTTTGTAGAGATGGGAAGTTTGTCATGGGAGATCTACAGAACTAAAGCTTGGTTGACCTCGAAATGTGTGTCGTGGAGGGAACCAATGTGGTCAAGCTTCTAATCATCCACTTTGAATAAGCGATCTAGATTTATCCAAGTGGGAACTCAACAAATATTGTCTCATTCTATCCTAGGGTTGTGCATCATTTTGGAATCAAAACGCTTGGCTTAGATCTAAAATATTGGAAAAAAAAACATTCAACATGAACATCAAATTTCAAACCCTTTAGAGGAGCAAATACCTTTAAACAATATTTGATTGCTATTGCTTGCCCTAGGGATTCTATCCTTAGAGGTTTCTAAACATTTGAATTTATATCTCCATTTTCTCACTAAAGTCAACATTAGGAAAATATTACCTTGATTTTCTTTATTTCCACTTAATGGACCTTGTGGGATGAAAAGAAATTGGGACATTAGACATTTAGTTTGAAAAGCTAAGGAAAGAAAGTGTTTGTGGTAAAAAGAACTCATTGAGAAAAGATAAGAAACAATTGGAACCCACACATGTGCTTGTTTATCTTTGCCCTATGGTCTTTGAGCAAACACGATCTTTGGTTTGGCACTCTTAGGGAAAATCATGTTCTTCAAAACCTTGGTCTTGTAAACAAGTCCCTCTTAGGTTCATTTAGGATCAAAACAACCAATCAATTTCATCCATCTCAAACATCAATCAAATCTATTCTCACAAACAACTTTTAGAACCTTGGAAAAACCATTCATACTATACTTTTGGAAAATACTTCAAATCAAAATCATCTTGTTTGACTAAGTGAGTGTAGATGAATCCTTATTCATACACTTAGTTAAATTATCACCTTGTGGGCAAGTTTATTCCAAGAGAACATCCAACATCTTTGGGTTTATAAGTTCATTATCCAAAATCCAAAGTCAAGAAATCCTAAAAGCCCTAAAGTCTAGTATTCCTCTAAGGGTCTTAAAAGTTCAACACCCATATCATTCACCCCTTTCATCCTTCATCTCATCATTGGTCCTAAATTCCATAGAGGTCAATAAGGACAAAAACAAGAAAAACATGGAATATAAAATTGATTCATACATCATAAGTGGTCTAAATTAACCAAACTATCAAAGCCTTACAATGCCAATTGATTATCAAAACTCATATTTATACAATCCATACATTGGATCATTATCTCCTACAAAATTCAATGGTACAACAAATGTGAGTATGCCCAATCTAAAATTTGGAACATCTTTCCCTATGGTAGATTTAAATCAAAATAAAAACCTACAAATCTATCAACCAAACAATCAATGCATGAGTCTTCAACAAAACAACATTATCCCACCAAATCCATACATTCCAAATGTGAATATACCAAGTACAACTTTACCAAACATGAAAATTTTGAATCCACACTTGGTAAACTTTGGGATAGATATGTTTGTGAATCATACAAGTGTTGTTCAAAGTCCAAACAATATGTTAACGATTCCTTGTATTGATCTAAGTCAAGGTAACACCATGCAAAATCAAAGTTACCTAAATCAAGGAAATGTGATTCCCAACCAAAAAAATGTTCAATTTCAACCTATAATGCCAAATCTAAACATCATCCCAAATCAGAGCATTGTCCAAAATCAAATTTTCCATGATCCTATACAAACACCACAAGTATACATTCCAAATCTGCTTGAACAAAAACCAAATCAACTACATCAAGGGTGTCAAGATAAAAATCAAGATCAAATTTGGCGAAATCAAATTACTACACTTACCAAAATAATTGATTCATTGTGCCAAGAGACATCTCCACCCCAAAATCAATAAACTCTTCCATTGGTTAAACCATGTCATCTGGTGCAGGAGCACCTTTGCAAATCATGTTTCCGTCATGCAAATTCTTGAAAAGTGATCAAATTTGGTATCTTGACATTGTAAAAAGGTTAAATGAGTCATTTTGTACATCTTTAAGGTCACTTGATGTTTATTAGGTTCAAAAAATGCAATTTTTTTTAAAAGATGCAAAGTTGTCACAAATATTGTAAAAGTTGCACAAAGCCACATTAAGAAGTTGAAAGGTCATTTTTAGTTTAGGCATTGGTAGTTAGTTGGAAATTTTTTAGAAGGTGAAAATTCAATTGTAATGCCTTTATAAAGGCCTTGTAAACTGATTTTGAGGTGTGGGTGATTGGAGAAAAAGAAGTTGAATGAATAAAGTTACTGTTTCTTGCATTAAATCTCAGAAAACCTCTGTGTTTTTGTTGTGTACAATGCTGTATGGGAAAGAGATGGTTTCAAATTGGTTGTAAGAGTTATATGCCTCAATCACCTTCCCATTCCTTTTTATTTCATTTAGATTGTTTCATTTTTGAAGAAGTTATGTGTAACATTAGGGGAATCTCGCTTACCAATTACAACCCTTAATTTCCAAATTAATTTAATAGAAGAGAATCATTATAAAATGGTGCAGGAAAGGAGGAATAATTTAATTAACTTCATCACTATATTTAAATGGAATAGAATACATCAAAGAATCAAAGTATATTAACAAGGTTACACCATTACAAGATATAGCCTTATAGGCTTACACAAGATTTATCACACTAGCAATGCATGTAAATTCAAATACTGTAATGCAAATTAGGAAAACATCAAGATCATAAATGCATCCACAAAAGAACCATAACACAAAGAATTTTTATGAGTGGAAAACCCTCATAGGGATGAAAAACCACTCATAAAAGTGCCTCACTGGCTTAACAAAATGCCTTTCTAGCAGTGCCTTATTGGCTACAAATTCTCAATGGTCATAAGATGCCTCACTGGAAATGATCATATGGTGTCATAGACATGACCATTTACAACTTCAATACATGTTTCTAAATAATTAAGCAAACAACTATAAAGGACCACATGGTTCCTCTACATAACATTTATCTAGAACTGGAATCTTTAGGGTAAAATATGTCACATAACAACCCCATCATTTTGCATACAGTTTACAAGATATTCATTTCAGAGTTGTATTCATTTTAGAATTATGATTTATAACTTCAAAAAGGACATGTCTCTGTAAGCACTAAGCTAGATCTAGATACAGTGACAAGTCATTTTCTACATAATAATCAATAATAAAAGTAATGCTTTCAATTAGAGTCAAATACCTCAACTCATACATACTTTTCAGGTAAGGTAAAGAAAAGAATAAGGATCGCCAAAGATTGAACTTAATAATTATATATTACACATCAACTAGTCACACGAAAATGACATGAGTTGCAATTAGATGATATCAAAATACTATCATGGTTACTGACATCTTACCTTTGTCACGTACAAACTATAGCTATGAAATCTATCATATGGCTATATTAAGTAAAAAAAAAGAAAGAAAAAAACCATTGATCTCAAATGTGATATAACTCTCCCTTCTTGCAAATAGATATTTAAGGGTCTTTAGGGTAGCTACATGAGTTGGCCTTTCTCTTTAAGGAAAATGTAAGTATCCACTTCATATCGATATAAATACCAACATATGTTCATTTAATACTGAAATTTATATTTATAGATGCTAATATTGTTGGATACCTTTATTATCTAATACCATAGATAAACTTTCAATATTCAATGACAAGTGGAACACTATTAATAAGCCATAAGGAGAAGTAGGTATTTATTATATCTAAAAGATTAAATTAGAGAATACCTAAAAGAAAACTATGTTTATGTCAGGAAGGAGCCCTAAGATTTCCAAAGTGACACAAGGAATACAACTTAACATACCATTATATTCAATGAATTAAAGGAGTGGATAAAAGAGTAGTTAATGCATAGTTCCTACAACTTGCATAAAGTTCAGTAATTCAAGCATACTTCCAAAGTTCGCTATTTGAATGCAAAGAAAGTAATTCACAAGAAATAAACTCTAAAATAATTGGTTTGTTTAAATTGGAAGAATATTTTTCAAGTAAAAGTGTATACATGTTAAAGCGTAAAATTGGTCCAACTCTCAAAAATGCCTATGTTTATATATATATATATATAGACATACATTTACACACTTATACAATTATTATAAAATAAAAACAAATCAATACACTAATTTGTATCACTTTGAAGTAGTAATTCTAAACCCTCCAAACCATTACATCAGAATGAAATGCATACAACTACATCCAAGAAAATATATTCTAATAATTACATTTACAAAGGTAATAATGTATGCATACAACTACAACCAAGAAAATATATTCTAGTAATTGCATTTACAAAGGTAATAATGTATGCATACAACTACAACCAAGAAAATATATTCTAGTAATTGATTTACAAAGGTAATAATGTATGCATACAACTACAACCAAGAAAATATATTCTAGTAATTGCATTTACAAAGGTGATGTTGTAAGCATACAACTACAACCAAGAAAATATATTATAGTAATTGCATTTACAAAGGTAATAATGTTTTCAGCCATGTAAATATTCTGGGTATGCTACAGTGCTAAAACACAAACACACAAAATAAGCTTTGCTCAAATACATATATATATATATTACATTTTACATTACATCTGTGCAGATATAAATTTATAATTATGACATAAATAGTTTTAAACACAAAAATATTTGCGAACAGTAGTTTACATTTACATATATATGCCTATCTAAGCATGAAAAGTTCAAATAAATTATCATATAAACCAATATCGAAGCATTAAGTGTTTAGGAACTATCATATAAACCACTAAAGTTTTCCAAAAATAGACATATGTCTTATCCTCCATGTATCCTCAAGGTCTATGGAGAGGCATCCCCCTTGGGATGCACCGGCCATGTGGGGGTTAATGCCCCTCCACAAGTCAAGAACTTGTGGGAGGGGCTGCCACCGGGAGGCAACCCCTCCCAAAAGAGGGGTGTGGGTTGTAATAGGGAAGTCTGCCATACACTGCAAAGCCCAAGTTTAGCAAAAAAATTAAGACACGACACCAAGATGTAAAGAAAATTCGTAGCAAATTTTTTCCTCTACAAGATGTCAAGACAAGACAAATATATCAGATAATGTGTATAAAATATATACATATATATATATACATATATATATATACATATATATATATATATACATATATATATATATACATATATATATATATACATATATATATATACATATATATATATATACATATATATATATATGTATATATACATATACATATATATATGTATATATATATATATCTTTTCACTCTATTTACAGATGCATTGAGGTAGAAACGGGAGAAATAAGGATTTTATAGCCATGGGTTCTAGTTTTTTTTTTTAAACTTCTCATAGTAAAAAGATATTTTAAATTCTCAGTGTATAAATTTAGTTGATAGTTTCAATTGGGAATCTGAAAGGAGATTTACCTTTCACAAAAGAAAATCCAAATTGAAATAATCTAGATTATACAACCATCATGCACATTTTGAAAATTGAAATGCAATGGAAAAGATCTAAAAACCTGGATATTACTTCCACTTTGAGTTTCCCTTCTTGATTTCTTCTCTTTTTCTTGTTTTGCTTTCCTGGAAGTCTCCTTCTGTAAATTCTCTTTTTTATTTTTTTTATTCTCTTTCTCTTCTATTTCATCACCTCTTTCTTTATTCTTAATTCCTTGCACTCCAAAAACCTTCTACTTAGCCCCCATTTTTACAGTTATTGTTCTTGCAGAAAGAATAAAGATCAAGAAAGCTTATGCTCCCTTACCGTTATTCTCATCTCCCCTTTTTAAAGATTTCTTCCAGTTTTTTCCAATACCTAATCTTGAAAATAATAATAATAATGATATAATTTTATTTTCATGCACGATATTTATCCTTGATAAATAAGAATAAAAAAATTCTATTTTAGTTGCACACTAGGTACTTAATACCATTTTCAAAAAGAAATATTTATTCTAATTGAATAATAAAGAAATATCATTTAATTGCAAATTAAATATTCATTCCAAAAAAATGATAAGGGAATATTATTCAATCATAATTTAAAATAATTATCCTATCTAACAAAGCATTATCAATTAATTGAAAAAAATGAATTCTCTAATTAAAATATAATTAATTCATTTTCTTTCATTGCACTTTTATTTCATCACAAATTAATTTAATCTACATTGTAAAATACGAACCATAAAAATAGGGGTCATGACATTATGGTAATTTTTGTAAATACAATCAAAACCCTCATTGGTGTATATAGTAGATAAGAAAAATTGTTTACTCTGTTTTCAAATAGTGGAATCATCAGATTTTTGGTGAGATCATTCTCTGAAGGCTGTTCTTTTATATTTCCATGGGTTTGGGCCCAAGGTGTAAAGTTAAGGGGATGTAAATTTGAATCTTTGATTGTAAATCTGGGCACTATTAAAAAAAGCAGAGTTTAGGAGGATGAATACCTAGGGTTTAAAAAAATAATTATGGAAATGGACATTTGAAGGTTTATTAAGCTTTAACAGTCCTAAGTTGACATGTTCCAAGTGGTGGTAAGGAGAAATCAAGTTTGGAGATGGTTTATTCAATAAGCCTATTTGTGTTAAGCCCTAATTAGGCCTAATGAGCAGTGGTACAATCATAGTTTGAATATTTCTTTCCAAAACAACTTGTAGTAATTTTTGGATATGATTTAAGAACCCTATAGGAGCACTCAAAAAGCTCTTGACAGTTCTGGTTTGAGGTCTTTAAGAAAAGATATGACTGACAGTCCTTGATGGATGGCTACAAGGAATGTACACAATTTATGTGGAACAGTGAATTCAAGGAAGGACAGTCTTTCCAAGCATTTGTTTTGGGGTGAGTTAAGGTTCTTAAAGGATAATAAAGGCTTGAGAAAACTGTTTTGGAATTGTGGAGTTAAAAACTTGAATGGTGCTATATTGAGTCATTGTTTTATGATGATTTCTTGTGAACTTGAGATGTGTCATCAAATAAAGAATGTTTGAGTTTGTCAAATTAGATTGAGTCTCTAAAGAATCTGAAGATAATGGTTAAGTTTGTTGGGTCAGTGTGTTGATAAATCCAAGTGTGGCCATATGAATGAAATATATCTTGAAAGGGTGAATTGTCTTATAAGTGGGGATGATTGAAACCCATTATTATGAAATATGTCCAACAAGTGAAATTGTGAAACCTTTGTCAAAGTGTTTTGAAGGTCATAAAGGGATTTGGAATCCTAATGGAGAATCTTGTTTTCATGAGAGTGATTTTTCTTCCTATTTATTGCATCAAATTGGTATTAGAGCCCGAGAAAGATTTGGGTTGGTGAGTTGTAGTTGTGGTTGGTTGTAGGTTATGTGAGAGCTTGTTTTTTGCCATTGAGAAGGTAGAGAGAAAGTTGAGGAAAGTTGAGAGTTATAGAGCAAGGAGAGACTTGCTAAAAGATGGATAATTTGAAGAGGCATTTGTAGGCAAAGGAAGAGAGAAATTAGAAGAAGAGACAAGAAAAGTTTGATAGAGATATATCTAAGTTAAAGCAAGAGATGAAGAGATTTGAAAAAGAGTTCTAGGAATCCATGATGAAGATGGAGCAAAGGATTAAGCAATTGACAAGTTGGCGCTTGAAGATAAACAAAAGAGTTACATGGCCCATAAAGAAGATAGTGAAAAAGAGAAGGCACATGAAGATGAGAGAGGATGAAGCCTTTGAAGATGTTGAAGAAGAGTTCATAGAAGATGTTGAAGCCATTCTCAAGCATGAAGATGAAGGTGTGATAGAGGTAAAGGACCTGATTTCAAAGGGTGACGACATTGAGTTAGTGTCAAGATTGGAAGAAGAGATGATTATGAATGATTTGATCTTGGAGATTAACAAGGAGTTGGAGATAGATGGAGGTATTGTGGTAGAAATCATGTTTCATTTCTTTGTGTTACTAATCTTTTGGATAGGGAACAAGTCAAAGGTCAAAGGACAAAGGGAGAAACAAGGTATTGAGGTGCATCAAGGGGTAATGAATCTAATTTCAGAGGGAAATCAAGATAGGAAGCTGATTTGCATGGAAAAATTCAAACCAAAGGTAAAAATGAAGGTGAGTAGGAGAAAATTTAAGGTAAGTCAGTGGCAAAGCATACAAAGGGATGAAATTTTTTTGACAACATCAAAATTCAAGTGGGCTTGAAATCTTTTAGGTCAAGAGTATGGTGCAGGAGCACCTTTGCAAATCATGTTTCCATCATGCAAATTCTTGAAAAGTGATCAAATTTGATATCTTGACCTTGTAACAAGGTTAAATGAGTCATTTTGTACATCTTTAAGGCCACTTTATGTTTATTAGGTTCAAAAAACACAAAAACATGTAAAAGATGCAAAGTTTTCAAAAATATTGTAAAAGTTGCACAAAGTCACATTAAGAAGTTGAAAGGTCATTTTTAGTTTAGGCATTGGTAGTTGGAAAATTTTTAGAAGGTGAAAATTCAGTTGTAATGCCGTTATAAAGGCCTTGTAAACCGATTTTGAGGTGTGGGTGATTGGAGAAAAGAAGTTGAACGAATAAAGTTATTATTTCTTGCAATAAATCTAAAAAAACCTTTGTGTTTTTGCTGTGTATGGTCCTGTATGAGAAAGAGATGGTTTCAAATTGGTTGTAAGAGTTATATCCCTCAATCACCTTCCAATTCCTTTTTATTTCATGCAGATTGGTTAATTTTTGAAGAAGTTATGGTAGTTTTTGTAAATACAGTCAAAACCCTCATTAGGGTATATAGTAGATAAGAAAAATTGTTTATTTTCTTTTCAAATGGTGAAATCATTAGATTTTTGGTGAGATCATTCTCCTAAGGCCGTTATTTTATATTTCCATGGGTTTGGGCCTAAGGTGTAAAGTTAAGGGGATGAAAATTTGAATCTTTGACTGTAAATCTGGGCACTATTAAAAAAAAAAGAGTTTAGGAGGATGAATACCTAGGGTTTATAAAAAAAATTATGGAAATGGACATTTGAAGGTTTATTAAGCTTTAACAGTCATAATTTGACATGTTCCAAGTGGTGGTCAAGAGAAATAAATTTTGGAGATGGTTTATTCAATAAGCCTATTTGTGTTAAGCCCTAATTAGGCCTAATGGGCAACGATACAGTCATAGTTTGAATATTTATTTCCAAAATAACATGCGCTAATTTTTGGATATGATTTAAGAACCCTAAAGGATCACTCAAAAATCTCTTGACAGTTTTGGTTTGATGTCTTTAAGAAAATATATGGCTGACAGTCCTTGATGGATGGCTACAAGGAATGTACACAGTTTATGTGGAACAATGAATTCAGGGAAGGGGCAATCTTTCTAAGTGTTTTTTTTGGGGTGAGTTAAGATTCCTAAAGGATAATAAAGGCTTGATAAAATTGTTTTGGAACTGTGGAGTTAAAAACTTGAATGGTGCTATATTGAGTCATTGTTTTATGATGATTTATTGTGAACTTGAGATGTGTCATCAAATAAAGAATGTTTGAGTTTGTCAAATGAGATTGAGGCTCTAAAGAATTTGAAGATAAAGGTTAAGTTTTTGGGGTTAGTGTGTTGATAAATCCAAGTGTGGAGATATGAATGAAATATATCTTGAAAGGGTGAATTGTCTTGTAAAGTGGGGATGACTGAAACCCATTGTTGTGAAATATGTCCAACAAGTGAAATTGTGAAACCTTTGTCAAAGTGTTTTGAAGGTCATAAAGGGATTTGGAATCCTAATGGAGAAGCTTGTATTCATGAGAGTGATTTTTCTTCCTATAATATACCAAATTATATCGAGCCCAAGAAATATTTGGGCTAGTGAGTTGTAGTTGTGGTTGGTTAGGTAGGTTATGTGGGAGAACCTATTTGCTACCATTGAGAAGGCGTAGAGAAAGTTGAGGAAAGTTGAGAGTTGTGGAGCAAGGAGAGACCTAAAAGATGGATAATTTGAAGAGGCATTTGTAGGCAGAGGAAGAGAGAAAGAAGAAGAAGAAAAGAAAGTTTGATAGAAAAAGATTAAGTTAAAGCAAGAGATGAAGAGATTTGAAAAAGAGTTCCAAGAATCCATGATGAAGATGGAGTAGAGGATTAAGCAATTGACAAGTTGGCGCTTGAAGATAAACAAAAGAGTTACATGGACAATAAAGAAGATAGTCAAAAAGAGAAGGCACATGAAGATGAAAGAGGATGAAGTCTTTGAAGATGTTGAAGAAGAGTTCATAGAAGATGTTGCAGCCATTCTAAAGCATGAAGATGAAGGTGTGACAAAGGTAAAGGACCTGATTTCAGAGGGTGAAGACATTGAGTTAGTGTCAAGATTGGAAGAAGAGATGATCATGAATGATTTGATCTTGGAGATCTACAAGGAGTTAGAGACAGATGGAGGTATTGTGGTAGAAATCATGTTTCATTTCTTTGTGTTAATAATCTTTTGGATAGGGAACAAGTCAAAGGTCAAAGGACAAAGGGAGGAACAAGGTACTGAGGTGCATCAAGGGGTAATGAATCTAATTTTAGAGGGCAGTCAAGATAGGAAGCTGATTTGTATGGAAAAATTCAAACCAAAGGTAAAAATGAAGGTGATTAGGAGAAACTTTAAGGTGAGTCAACAAAGAGCATACAAAGGGATGAAATTTTGTTGACAACATCAAATTCAAGTGGGTTTGAAATCTTAGGGTCGAGTATGGTGTAAGAGCACCTTTGCAAATCATGTTTCCATCATGCAAATTCTTGAAAAGTGATCAAATTTGATATCTTGACCTTGTAACAAGGTTAAATGAGTCATTTTGTACATCTTTAAGGTCACTTGATGTTTATTAGGTTCAAAAAACACAAAAACATGTAAAAGACGCAAAGTTGTCAGAAATATTGTAAAAGTTGCACAAAGTCACATTAAGAAGTTGAAAGGTCATTTTTAGTTTAGGCATTGGTAGTTAGTTGGAAAGTTTTTAGAAGGTGAAAATTCAGTTGTAATGCCTTTATAAAGGCCTTGTAAACCAATTTTGAGGTGTGGGTGATTGGAGAAAAGAAGTTGAACGAATAAAGTTATTATTTCTTGCAATAAATCTCAAAAAACCTTTGTGTTTCTACTGTGTATGGTCCTGTACGAGAAAGAGATGGTTTCAAATTGGTTGTAAGAGTTATATCCCTCAATCACCTTCCAATTCCTTTTTATTTCATGCAGATTGGTTCATTTTTGAAGAAGTTATGGTAATTTTTGTAAATACAGTCAAAACCCTCATTGGGGTATACAGTAGATAAGAAAAATTGTTTATTCTCTTTTCAAATAGTGAAATCATTAGATTTTTGGTGAGATCATTCTCCTAAGGCCGTTCTTTTATATTTCCATGGGTTTGGGCCTAAGGTGTAAAGTTAAGGGGATGAAAATTTGAATCTTTGACTGTAAATCTGGGCACTATTAAAAAAAAAGAGTTTAGGAGGATGAATACCTAGGGTTTATAAATTTTTTTATGGAAATGGACATTTGAAGGTTTATTAAGCTTTAACAATCCTAATTTGACATGTTCCAAGTGGTGGTCAAGAGAAATAAATTTTGGAGATGGTTTATTCAATAAGCCTATTTGTGTTAAGCCCTAATTAGGCCTAATGGGCAACGATACAGTCATAGTTTGAATATTTCTTTCCAAAATAACATGTGCTAATTTTTGGATATGATTTAAGAACCCTAAAGGAGCACTCAAAAATCTCTTGATAGTTTTGGTTTGATGTCTTTAAGAAAATATATGGCTGACAGTCCTTGATGGATGGCTACAAGGAATGTACATAGTTTATGTGGAACAATGAATTCAGGGAAGGGGTAGTCTTTCTAAGTGTTTTTTTTGGGTGAGTTAAGGTTCTTAAAGGATAATAAAGGCTTGAGAATTTTTTTTTGGAATTGTGGAGTTAAGAACTTGAATGGTGCTATATTGAGTCATTGTTTTATGATGATTTATTGTGAACTTGAGATGTGTCATCAAATAAAGAATGTTTGAGTTTGTCAAATGAGATTGAGTCTCTAAAGAATTTGAAGATAAAGGTTAAGTTTTTGGGGTTAGTGTGTTGATAAATCCAAGTGTGGACATATGAATGAAATATATCTTGAAAGGGTGAATTGTCTTGTAAAGTGGGGATGATTGAAACCCATTGTTGTGAAATATGTCCAACAAGTGAAATTGTGAAACCTTTGTCAAAGTGTTTTGAAGGTCATAAAGGGATTTGGAATCCTAATGGAGAAGCTTGTATTCATGAGAGTGATTTTTCTTCCTCTATATTGCATCATCATCAAAGCATTGAGTTGTTTCCACAACCACATCAAGAACAATATGTGCAATGTCAAGAGGTTTGATATCAAGATCAACAACATCAACAACAAACCCAACCTCCACATCTTGAAGATCAATCACCACATCTCAAAGATAAATCACCACAAGTTCAATTTAAAGTAAAAATCTCACAAGGTAACAAACAAAAATACACACTACTTGGGAAACCAATTGAATTGATCATGCAACAGTTGGTACAAGAAAATCTCATCAAAATCCCCATTTATGAAAATTATCAAGAGCCTCAAATTAAACCACTAAGGTATAACGAGAAGCACCTTTGTGATTTTCACAAAATAAAGGGACACACAACATCAAATTGTATTCGACTCAAAAATATCATCCAAGACCTCATTGATAAAAAAATAACAACTATTAAGGACAATGATGAAGATTCAACCACTAGTGATAGCATTGACAATCTGTCCACCACAATTGTTGAAAATAATGATCAAAATCTATCCATCAATGAGCACCTTGAAAATGTTTCTACCTCATCCGATGATCAACTCAACATACATCAAGAGTCACTTTTTATTCATAATCAAAACCCCTCAACAATATTCGAAAATGATTTGTTTGAAGGAGTGTTAGAATTATTTGATCCTATTGACATAATCCATGATCCATTGACCAATGATCATGTTGAAAACGTATCTACATCACCTAATGAGTTAGAGAACATATCTCAAGATTTTTTTCCAAATCATGATCAACATATTTTACCAAAGTCTAGTAATGGTCCTTTCTAAGGAAAATTGACATCCTTTGACCTCATGGTTACAGATACTAAAGGGATCCTCAACTCAACACTTGATCCAATTTCACTCAAAGATCAAGAGGATATTGAGTTGCCTCCTATGCCTAATAAAGACATCCAAGAACCCTTTGTAAGCAATCCATCCTTTGAAACTGACCCATGCCAAGAACTTGATCCAACGCATGTCAAAAACAATTCCAAACTTAATCAAGATCAAGAATTCATAACTCCAAGATACTATAATGATCTAATGGACACTCTCCTATCTATACAAGATGATCATATCCATATAGCACATACTCCTCCATTTACCCATGAGATGATTTCTTTGGATGGACATGTAGATGATCTTCATTCAAAACAAGAGTCTCATACTCTTGATATCATTACCAAGGAACAAGAGTCTCCTACTCTTAACATTTGTACACATGATCAAGATACATTTTTTTTTTTTAGAGATATCAAAAATGGGCATGAAGAAGGCTTCTAAAAAATTTGTGAATCAAAAACATCTTGTGAAGGCATATCAAAAATGAATCATGAGGAAGATGTTTACATGGACAGTGAATCATCAACACCTCTTTAAGAAGCATTAAAATCTGATATTTCACAAGTTCAAGCCAAAGATATGAATCAGGAAGTTATCCCACTTATGGAGGATCCTATCACTTATAAACTTGGATCACTTACCTTTTTTAGAGAAAGCCATCTTATCAATGAAGAAGCTATCACCTTTGAAGATCCACAATAGAGTAGAGAAGGAGTAGCACCTTGTTTCCAAGGTAAATCATATCATATTGCAAATAAAATGTTTCAATAGATGAATTATCAAGGCAGAGGATTAGGCCTACATGAATAGGGTATCCTAGAACTAGTGCAAATAATTGGCAATCCTAAGCATCAAGGTCTTGGTTATTCAACAATGAATGGATCTAAAGATATTAGTGATACCTCTATAATACTTGGGGCAACTTTATCTAGTGTAAACATCAACATAG
>VDFB02195474.1:0-11771 GCA_007258455.2 Sequoia sempervirens | reverse complement strand
TCAAGATGTGTCCTTCCTAACAATAGGCCCCATCAAACGGTCAACACCGTCAAATTGGCAAAACTCTTAAACTGCCAAAACTATCAAACCGACAAGAAATCAATCTTTGGCAAACAAACATTGGCAAACAAAATAAAATGGTTGTTAATCTTTATGGTTTATCTTGTCTTATCTTTTGGCTATCTTGGCTATTTTGTCTTATATTTTTACTGTCTTTTCGTTGTGGTCATGTTACTAGCTACCTCGAGGATGTCCCATGAAGATTTAGAGGTGCATGACGCCTCGCCTATTTTATTTTCTTTTGGATCAGCTGTCTGGTGATTGTCTTGACAAAAAGGTTGGGGCAACTTCGCCCTTAGTATGAGCTAGGACATTCCTTGTTTGTGACTGTCTATTTTGCAAGTGGATGACCTTGCACACCTTGGTCTATTTCATACCATTGTGTTTGTTGTCCATTTGTGTCATTTTATCAGCCTAATGATGATTAAGAGCACAACATATTAGTCCTATGGCAAATGTTTTGAAGGATTTGGCCCTAGGAACTAACATGCATCTCCTTTTGTCTTGTCATCTTCTCTTGCTCATCTCATATAGACATTGCATCCATATCATCATCCATATCTTTTGCACTAACATTTCTTTGTCTCTTCATATTCTAGTCTTCTCATTAATTTTGAGAGCACACCCATGTTCTTGGAACTTGTCTATCCTCCCGAGGGGGCATACCGTAACCCTCCTCATCATTCTTCCTCATCTTATTTTGCACTAGGGCATATTTTTGACTTATTTTCTTTGTCACAATGCGACATGCTACATTATGACAAAGAGGGGCAAAATGTAGACACATAAAATTGTCCTAGGCTTGTAACTCTTAGATTATTCAACATTGCCCCTTTCATTCTTAATAATTAAATAATTTTAATTATTTAATTATTTTCAAAAGTCATAATTCTTCTATTAATTAAATAATTTTAATTATTTAATTAATTCATTTTTATCTTAATTCTCCCTTGATTAATTAAATAAATTTTATTTATTTAATTACGTCACTAATTAGGTCCCCTTTCTTTCCAAAATTAAATAGATTATAATTTATTTAATTTTTGTCCACTTTCCACTATAATTAAATAATTATTTTAATTATTTAATTATTCATTAGTCTTTTCTCTCATTAATTAAATAAATTTTATTTATTTAATTTGGTCCACTTTCGAATTTTGAATTAAATCATTATTTAATTCAAAATGACTTTTTGTCACATTCTATAATTAAATAATATCTTTATTATTTAATTATTCATTGATTACCTAAATTAAATAATTTTTATTATTTAATTTCTCCAGCAACCTCTTTTGTTTGTGCCAATCTTTATCTTCCAAATCAAATCTTATCTCTTGACATCTCATTTAATTCTTTATTCTTGGATTGAATTATTTTATAATTCAATCTCAACCCTTCATCTTTATCATTGCTGTCTCTAATTTTGACCTAACCCTAATTCTTATTGCAACATTCAATCTTGATCATTGATTCTAGGGTTTTTTGGTCATCTTCTCATCCTGGCCACACATTCAAAATTGCAGTTTTTATAAAATGGGAATTTTGTTCTCATTTTTTCTCCCTCTGGCTCTCTCTCTCTCTCTCTTAGCTTTCTATCTCTCTCATGCTCATTCTGTCAACTTAGGTTATTTTATCATTTGCAGTCATTGTCATTTTTAGTCTATTGTGAGGTCATTGTGAGGTCATTTTCTTTTATACAAATCCTTCAACACTTGCATAGGGCTTAGTCATTTGTCATAGTTGCTCATACAAATCTGAGGGCATCTTTTATTTACTGCAAGCTAGGAGGTGTAACAAAGGTGAAGCATGGAAGATGAAGACCTAGGGTAACATTGTTCCTTTTGTTTTCATATTATTTCCTTTGTACTTTGTTATTTCAATGGATTTTAATGTTATTGTGCTTTAACAACAAAATAGGATTTCCAATCGATTACAAAACATAACTTAATCAAAGTAGAAATCACGACAACTATTACTAAGAAACAAACTATGAACTGGCCTTATGCTATAGGAACAAACACAGGGATGGATTCTCGATGCTGCAGGAACAATATAAGACTAAGTTTGCGCTAAAACTTTTGAGAATAAAATCTAACTTATAATCAACAGAAGATAAATAACTAACCAATTATAGATACTTACTAAGTGGGGCCCCTTAACAAGCATCAACTATCTTATGCCAAAATTAAACTCAGAAATTCATTAGCTTTTATTCATAACTTGGAGTAATATACATTGATTGTTCTACTTCTAAGAAAACTAACAAAAAGCTTTGATTCTTATTATAATACTAACTCTTACATACTCTGCTTGCTCACTCACGTAGGAGGAACACTTATTTATATCAAAAAAGAAACTAACTACCTAACTCTAACAGAGAAAGACGTGTACATAAATGTATCCTGAAACTGAGGAACACACTTCTCATAAATGAAAGCATATCCATTCAACATGATTCAGAGAGAATTTAGCATTTCACTCTTTCCAGATTAATGATCATTTAGATTTCTTCCCAATGACCCAGTCAAAGAGTCTTCGCTGGAACAACTTCCTCGATATCATGCTGTAAATGGACTTTATTGCAAGGTCGAGATCTACTACACTTGACTCGTTCATGCTTCCTTCAACAACCTGCGATACACAATGCGACATAAGTGAAATAAAGTACACATGGAAAATAACACAATAAGCATTCATTAATCACATATTAAATCTATTTCATTATTCAAAAAAAATATGCATTATATCAATCTTTTGGGAGGTCAAACAGGGCAATTAATATAGACACATAGAGATGTTAAGCTGTAGGAATATAGGAATGTGTGGCTACAGGATACTATCCAATTTTAGATAAAAAGTATTTAATCAAAGAGTTAAAACAATCATTAGCAATAAGAGTAAGGGTATTAAAAATATATTATAGTATTCAAATTATGAGCATGTTTTGAGCTCATCATTTTCCCCCTACTTATCGTAATGATGGTCCTCCAACATTAAGATTTTTGGTTGTTTCTCTAAAATCAGTAGGAGTAGCATGGCCCTATAATGAAGTTCCAAACTTGTAGTAGAAACCTTTGAAATTTTTCCATCTCTCATACCTGCGGGTTTTTGTATCCTCATTAACATCTATAGTCCGATAAGGGTAAAGTGGCCACATTAAAATTGGAGGTCGAAATGTTAATGGAAACCATAACTCAAACCTCTTATGGAGACCAAGCTACATGTACTTCTCTATCCTTTTGAGGGCTTCCTTAAAATTCAGGGGGCTATGAGGATCATATTTTCTCAAACCAATAGTTAGTTTTTCCCATATTTTTTCAATTCTGGAAGATGAATGCTTCCAAAATAGATATGGTTGGTCTTTGAATTCATCATACACCTACTTTCTGATATCAAATATTTTCATTCTAATTGCTTGATCATTGAATCCATATGCAACAGTAAGCCAAGTTCTCAGAATTGTATGGGGATCTGAGCTTTCAGGTTGCAGTGGAATAGGTTCATTTCTTTTAGCCTCTTCATAACCCTCTAATTGTCATCCATAATTAGTTTCATTGGCCGTGCAAGACATGAGTGACCTTAGATGAATGTAACCAATGTAGAGAAGTGCATTCCTCTCTGTTTCAGAGGGAAGTAACAAACCATGCAAATAAAATTCACATAAAGAATTTTTCAGCCAATTAGGTGCTACTTGATACGCATCATAAAATTCCTTGGCTGTGTGAATAATAGGGTCTAAATTCCTTGAAATTATCATTAATTGAAACCAAAGGAATTTCTCTTTAAGGAACATGGCATATACCATAGGTGGTGGTCTACATCCCATGATTTTACCAGTTACCTTCATCATTTCATCCATTTTCTCTTTCATTTCTTGAATTTCCTATTTTTGCCTTTCAATTTTTCTTTTCAATTGCTTCTTTTCTTCCTCCCAAAGACTTTTTTGAATTTTAGTTTTAGCTAAATGGTGGAAAATCAAAGTTTGAAATGTAACAGGCTTCCATGTAGTCCTAAGATATTCAAAAAATTCAATCAAGAATGTTCTTTTATAAACAACCATTTCCTAACAAGTTGTAGGGGTAATGGGGTGTCATTGGACACTTCTAATTGTTCAGGTTGTTCTTCCTCTTGCTGTAGGATAGACTTATGTTGTTGGGTAGGAATAGATTGTGCTTCTTCAGAAACTTGCCCAGCCGCTTCAGCTAAGTCATCAAGACGTGACATCCCCCTTTCATTACCACTACCATGTTGTGCTTCCTCAAGAATACCAGAGGGACCTTGTGAAACATTCTCAGATACATTCTGAGAAACATCATGATTGAATTCTTCAGATTCGTCAGGAATAATTATAATTTCAGGTTGAGCAAAGGTTGAGGTGACTTTACGTTGTTTCCTTGCTGAAACTCTTTTTGGCAGTGTTGCAGCTACAGGAGGCACTCTCATGGATTTCCTCTTTCTGACTTTTCGAGAGGATTCAAACTCAATAGAAGGAGATGATGGTGAACTTGTAGTGGAAATACGCGTTGATGGAGGAGAAACTACTACGAGGGAGGATTCTGCAGGAAAGATTGGAGTAGAACATTTTCGCTTCTAAGCATGAGGGTCAGATTATGGGGTTTGTTCTACACTAGATGACTCTCCTACCTTCGTTTTTCATTTTCCTCTTCTACTAGCAGACTTGGTTTGTACTTGGGTAGAGGGCTCTAGTGTGGAGGTTGTAGGACTAAGTGCTGTAGGAGCAGATGATTCTTGCTTTGCTTCCCTACTTGTAGATTTTGTTCTCTTTTTCTTTTTCTCGGGTTGTGCAAGGAGTGCTCTAGGAGGCTTTGGAAGTTGTAGAACCTTTTGGGCAACAAATTCTTGCCAAGAAAGGGGTGATACATCCCCCAGGGAATGCTCGATCAAGAGTTTAATGAGGGCATGATGGGCGACAGAGTTGTCCCTACCCCTTTGGGTTTCATGGGCACATTGTTTCAAAAGGTTTAACAAAAAATTTGGAACATTGATAGCTAAAACATGCCTCATATGACTCAATAGTTTAAAATGATAGGAATACAAATAGGAAAAATTTCCCTCACAAGTTAAGTACCTGATTATGAAGGAAGCATATTCTGGGTATGGAGGAGGCAGTGACACTCGTTTGCATCCTTGTTTGGAAACCTCCAAGGGTCCATATGTTGGTATTGTAAATTTTTCCCTAGCAAAAACATCTGAAGAAAAAATTTCTCCTACCACCGGAAGCCCAGTTACTTCTAAAATCCACTCTTTTGTAACAACTACTATCAAACCCCACACTATAGCTTCTCCCTCTAAAAGAGTTCTCAAAAACTCGCCTGTAGCTTCCTCATTAAAGGAATCTAACCTCAAAAGATAATTTAGCCAACCATAATTGTTGAATGCCTGAACCGTTTAAGGATTTTGCATCAAGAGCTCATGAGCTCTAGGCTCATGTCTTACTAACTAGCCACCTATATTTACAAATTATCCTAGCTGAGATTCCTGAAAGTCAATTTTTTTTTGAAAATTCAATTTTTTTTTCCCTAATTCTTTCTGTCTTGCCGTCACTTTTCTCTACTTTTCCAAGAATGACTCAAAAGATAATTGCATGAAATTATTGTTACAAACTACTCAAATTAAGCAATTAGTTGTTTAAGATGGAAACACGTAGTCATATTTGGAAAGTACAAGAAAATAAAAATATCCTAATAGTTGTGACAGTGGCATAAGAAAAAGTTTGAAATGGATTATCCCGCCCCCTACTAAAAATTTGACATGTGTCCACACATGTACGAAAGAATAGGCGAAGATCAGGTAATAATGACTTATATGTACATAGAAATTAATGAATAAATGAAATAAATAAATGAGGTGACAATAAAAGATATTGCGTACCTTGTAATAAGTACTCGTACATGCTAGGAAAGATCACAACGTCAACATGAAATGATAGCTGGAAGTGAAATCATAAGTGAGGGCGGTACGACAACATGGATGACATGGATGGGTGACATGGAAGAAGAGGAAATGAATGGTGGTAATGGATGAAAAGTGGAGAAGGTGGCTTCCTTAAAAAGAAAACCTTTATTATGGGCATACAACATAGAATTTTAAAGAGATGTTGCAAGAGAAAGGTCGAAGCCTTTTGCTGCAGGAAGATCAGTGGCCGTATCCAAAACAAACTGCTTCATAAATTTCTCTTTGTACGTTGGCTTATGATACAGCCTAAGACAGTTTCCATTAACTAGTAGCTTGAATCGGATAGGATCTATTGTAGCTAATTGAATTGAACCATTATCAAACACATTTTCTATTTCATAAGGACCAAGCCATCTTTTGGTGAGTTTACCTTGATTTTCCTTGTACTTGGAGTCATAAAGCAGTGCCCAATCATCGTTAGAGAATTGCTTAGTTCTGATATGGTGGTCATGCCATTTTGGTCTTTGTTGTTGGGTAACTTTAGTATGTTGCAGGGAAACTTTCCTTATCTCATCCAATGCATTTAGCTATAGGAGGCGTTCCTTTTGGGCTTCTGAAATATCAATGTTAAGTTGTAGAGTAGTCCTTAAGGTCTTATGCTCAAACACTATTGGCAACATGGCATTTTTTCCATAGAGTAACTCAAAAGGAGTAAACCATATAGTTGTTTTCCATGTTGTCCTATAGGCCCAGACTACTTCAAGAAGGTGACTGCTCCAATCCTTCTTGTGTAATTGTACTATCTTAGTAAGGATTGCCTCAATTTCTCTGTTGGTAACCTCTGCCTGACCATTGGCTTGAGGGTGATAAGGGCTAGAATTTTTGTGCCTGATCTTGTAATCATTCATCAATGCAGTGATTAAGTTTGATGTAAATTGAGCTCCCTGATTAGTAACAAGTTCCCTTGGGACTCAAAACCTAGTAAAAATATGTTCATACAGGAACTCGGCAACTTTATTGTCACAAGCATGTGTCATTGCTTTCACTTCTACCCACTTGGTTACATAATTAGTGCAAACCAAAATGTATGATTTCCTATTGGATGATCAATAGGCCCAAGAAAATCCATGCCACACTTGTCAAAGAGACTGACTACAACTTGAGGATACAGAAGCATTTCATCAGACCTTGTTGGTCTCCCCATGCATTGACATCTGTCACATTTTCTGGTGTAGGGTGCAACATTTTTGTGTAGTGTGGGACAATAGTATCCAGTAGCAAGCACTTTCATAGATGTTCTCTTAGCTGAAAAGTGCCCACCACATGGCTCATCATGATAGTCATAAAAAATGGCATATGTTTCATCTTCCCTAAGACACCTTCTCATGACTTGGTCAGGTCCTGTGTAGAATAAACAATATACAATCCATGAAAAGTTAAAAAATTTCTCTACCAACAATTTCCTTTCCTTTGGTGAGAAGTGGGTTGGGATCTTGTTGGTTGCTAAACAATTTGCAATATCTACATACCATGGGGTTTGAGCAACAATTGAAAATAGATGTTCATTAGGAAATCTATCATCAAGTACCTCAGGGGTGGCAAGTGTAGGTGTTTGAATTCTTGACAAGAAATCAACCACCACATTAGCCTAACCTAGCTTATCAACAACTGTGATATCAAATTCCTACAACAATAGGAGCCATCTTACTAATCTGTCAAATATGGCAAGCTTATATATGAGGTATCTTATTGTTGCATGATATATATGGACAAATATTTGGTAACTAGTGACATAATATCAAAACTTGTTCAGGGCATACACAACTGCTAGCAATTCTTTCTCTGTGATAGTATAGTTTAATTCAGGGCCTTGAAGGTTTTTGCTAATGAAATATATGGCATGCTCTATGAAATTCTCTTTCTATCCTAAAACTTCCCCTATGGCATAATCAGAAGCATCTGTGTGTATATGAAAGGAAAAAATCCACTTCGGTCCTTGAAGAATAGGTGCCTGAGTAAGTAAGTTCTTAAGCTGTGGGAAAGATTTATCATAGGCCTCAGTCCAATTAAATTCATAATCCTTAGTCAATAAGGCATATAATGGACTGGCTATTTTGCTAAAATCTTTGATAAATCTTCTATAATATCTAGCATGTCCTAGGAAGCTTCTAACATCCTTTTGTTTCATAGGTGTTTGCAAAGTTAGAATAACTTCTATTTTTGCAGGATCAACTTGAACTCTTGCTTGAGAAATATGATGGCCTAAAACAATTCCCTTTTGCATCATCATAAAACATTTCTCACTATTCAAAGACAAATTTTGCTCCTTACATCTTTCAACACTTTCTCCAGATTTTATAATGCTTCTTCATAAGTAGCTCCATAAGTGGTGAAGTCATCCATGTAGATCTCCATAGAATCATGAGAAATGTCAACAAAAATACTGATCACTTCCCTTTGAAATGTTGCAGGTACAATACACAGGCCAAAAGGTAAGATAGAGTAGGAAAAATTTCCCCATGGACTGGTAAAAGTTGTTTTGTCTTGATCCTCAGGAGCAATTCTAATTTGATTATACTCACTGTATCCATCCAAAAAGGAGGAATAATTTTTATCAGACAATGAGTCTAGCACTTGGTCAACAAATGGAAATGGAAAGTGACCCTTTTTAGTTGTTGTGTTCAGCTCCTTGTAGTCTACACAAACTCTCCATTTTCCTCCTTTTTTAGGAACAATCACCAATGGAGATACCCATTGATTGTCTGAAATGGGGTAGATAAAACCAACATCAAGCAATTTTTAGAGATCTGTTTTAACTATTTCCCTGAGTGTTGGGTTTATCCTTCATTAAGGCTACCTAACAGGTGAACAATCTTCCTTAATGTAGATCCTGTGAGTATAGATTTGAGGATCTATTCCCTTCATATCCCCATAGCCCCATGCAAAAGCTTTGTGTTGTTCTTGCAACATTGTGACTAGGGCAACTTGTTGAGATTGAGGAAGCTTATTATTGATATTCGGACAATGTCCTAGAGACACTTCTACTTGCTTAGTAAGATCATTCATGGAGGCTATTGATAAATGTGGTGTATGTATTTCATATGGAAGAAAATTGTGATAAATTGTAGGAGATAAAGGTGGCAGGCTCTCAAAATTCATTTGTTGTAGGAAACACTACTAAGGACAGCTATCTGGAATAGATGGGCTACTCAGATTAGAGTTGGACAACAAAATGTGTAAAATCAGGTCATCCTCACTTTGAAGCTATGAAAACATATTATTTTGTAGCATCATTAGTTGAGCCAATGAATTGTCTTCTTCAGTTTACTCTCCTAAATCTGGCCAAATTGGTTGAGACAAGTCTGGCTGAGGCTAGGTAGGTGGGTATAAATCCAATTTCTTTCTTGATTGACCACCATAAATTGTCATGTCTCCTGAATCAAATCCTATAAGAGCATCAACTGTGGCTAACCATGGTCTACCTAGGATGATAGGATATCCTCCCAAAGTTTCCTTAGTGGAAAATATGGTGAAATCTGTTGGGTATTCCCAAGACTCAAGGATAACAATGACATTTTCTACCACTCCATCAGGTATTACTGTGGAACTATCAGCAAGCTGCAAGACGGTAGGTGTAGACTGAATGTTTAAGATATTTGGATACTCCATAGTATACTTGGTCATTACATTGATGGCTGCACCAAGGTCAATCAAAACAGTCTTTACTATTTGATCATTAATATTTATTTTTACCACAAAACTCCCAGGGTCAGTATATTTTGGAATGACTACTTTCCCTAACATAATATCAACCAACTATCCTAAAACATGGATAGTTTGGGGATCCTTTTTCTTTCTTCCTGGTTTCTTTAAATAGGCCTCTTTAATGGCTTTTCCATAAATTGGGACATCTTTAATGGCTTGAAAAAGGGGAATTTGAATGTGTACATTCTTTAGCTGATCCAAAATATCAAAGGTAGGATCTTCCATAGACTTGGATGTAGTATTTTGCAATCTTTGAGGAAAAGGAAGTTTGGCCTAATGCTACAGGACAGGCTCCTTAGAGACAGTATCTGATATAGGTATATGTTCTATAGGATCAGTAGATTGCTTAGAGGCATAATTTGGAATCTTTATAATTACAGGCAGTTGTGGAGCAAGGAGAGTGGTTCCAGACTTGAGATGGATATCATGAATATTGAGGGCATAAGTTGGATATTAATTGGCTTCTGCAAGATACATAGGCTACTTTTGTTGTTGCTGATTATTAGGATTTGGAAATGGTTAAGCAGGCATAGGTGTTTGTTTTAGAGGGCTAGTATTTGCAGCATGTGTTGTAGGAGGTGGCATGAGGATTGGAGGTTGTGGTTGTTGAAACTGTAGGGATCCAGGGGGTTGGTTCTTCCATTGCTGAGAACCTCTCCATTGAGGATTCTACTGCTAGTTACCTAGGGGTGGAGTCCATTGTCCTTGTGGCTACTGCCAACCTCCTTGAGGAGATTTCCATTGAGGACTCTGATAGTTAGGCCAGTGTGGTTGAAAATTATTCCAAGGTGGTGATGGGCCATATGTAGGGTGCCATTGGTTATTGTAATTAGAATAAGGATTACTAAAATTCAAAGTTTCTTGAGACATACCTTGTCTTTGAGTCCATGGCTCTCTTTGTGCAACAAATAATACTTGGTCATCATCACCCTCTACTATCTTAAAATAAGTAGGTAATTGCTTAGCCTTCAGGTTAGCCACCATCTTACATCTACAATCATGTTTCTTCTATCTACAATGTGGATAGAATTCAGCCAAGATTGCTTCAGGTTCCTCATGTTTCTTCTGAGCTTGCATAGTATCCAACTATGTAGCCATATTGTTTATGATATCCTGCTTAAAATCAGATAGCAAATTTGTGATCTCATCCATGAAAATCCATTAGTAGAAGACTTTCCCACTGTGGCTTGATGACCTCTACCCTTTTTAACAAGTGCTTGAGAGTAGTTGCAACATATTTTCTTGATATCATCCCAAGGAATTTGGGTTATATCTCCTCCTCCCATCAGGTCCAGGGCATCTATACAGGTGTCACTAATTCCCCTTAGGAAAAGTATTTTTTGAGATTCTTCATTGAGAGTATGGTCTAAATTATTTTTTAGGGAAAACAAGAATCTTGAGATATAGTCTTCCAGGCTTTCATCCTCCTTTTGCTGAATTCTGAATATATCATCACCCTTACTACCACTCTTACAATATTCCTTGTATTTCTCAAGAAATTTTGTTTGCATGGCTGCCCAAATATCAACAAAACCCCTTCCCAAACTCATGAACCATCTAAGAGCTCCTTTCAAATTAGCAGGAAACAACTTTAGCCTGTGAGCATTTGAAGTGTAATCATAGCTACGACAGAGGATGTCAAACTCAAACAAGAAAGTTTTTGGGTCCTTTGTAACTAGTCCATAGAACTTGGGAAGTAATGAAGAAGAAATATTTTTAAGGTTATCATTGTCTTGCTGAGCAATGATGGAGAATTCAAAAGCAAGAGGTTGATTAGGTGGATTGTGTGCCATAGTTGTTTGATGGAGTATCAAAGAAAATGGATTTTCTTTAGGTTCTTAGTTAGCTATATCAAATGGTAATTCAACAAGCAGGTTTTCAACAAATGGATTGTTATCTTGTTCTTCTCCTTCCTCAAATAGATTATAAGCTAGTTTAGGATTGTTATCAATGAATGGAATGTTAGGGAGGAATCTTCCCAGAGCATCTCTTCTTCTATGCATGCAATAGAATGAATGGTGAATTGAAGG
>VDFB02195473.1:0-25882 GCA_007258455.2 Sequoia sempervirens | reverse complement strand
ACACACATGCAAATAATTTTTTTTTATAATAAAAGTAAATTAAACATGCAAATACATTATAGAATACTCACATAACACATTACATAACATTAACACACTTAGTTCTCTGGGGCACGTGAGGTTACATCGCAACAACTCAATGGAAAACAAGATAAAGATTACACCAAGACCATTTATTTTATAATGTCCATGAATGAGAATACATCCAATAACCATGATGCGAGAATAATAAATATCACATAATACATCCATAATACATCTCTTAATAAAGATACAAATGATCCTAACTATTACATCATCGTTTTAATATTACATTACAATTTCTTGATAAATGAATTACATTGAATTTCCAGACATGGGGATGATACAAGTACAATGAATTCTGAAATGCAAAGTGAATACTAGAACAACTCCAACTGCGAAAATACTGAGAAGACAAGATGATGACGGGGAACCCAACGGGTGCGGAGCACATTCCACCCAACCATGTGAATTACAAGTAACTCACCCCCCGTGCTCAGAGGTGATGACGAAGAGAACCCGACCATGAATGCCAAACTGACTCAACCACAACATAGTACAAAAACAAGTACAACTCAAGGCATACAATGAAACAACCATCAACGTTCACAAAATCACATAACAAGTTAAAACTATGAAACGCATCACAATTAGACAAAGTATCACCAATTATACAAGTAACTGAATAGAAATCATAAACCAAATTCACAAGAATCAGAAAACAACATAAAGATACAATATCCAGAGGCAATTGCAAATAAACGCAAGGTTGTCAAGCGGAGAGTGTCATCGCATAGCTCTCATGGGATTCTCCTGGCCCTTCCTCCAACTAAGGCGCCGACACCCATCTATGGATCCCCTGGCCCTTCCTCCTAACTAAGGCGTCAACACCATAGGGTAGCTAATGCGGAGCTGATAATCTCTCATGAAGACGAGACTACGACTTTGCCGACCATGGCCTTCTCAATCTATCACTAGTCTATGGTAGCCCTAATGCATAGACGAGGAATCCAGTTTTAATTATCTTGTGTGTTTTACTACCCAACCCCCTAAATTCTATTGTTTAGGTTATCACTTGTTTAACTACTCTTTCATGGGTTATCCTGAGCCCTTCCTCATTCCAAGGTGCTAGCGTCCATGAAGAGCCACTCTCCCTATGACCCCTAACATATCTCAAAGCAGGCAAGGGTTGAACTAGCAAATATAAAGCATAACACCAAAACCCAGATACACGAGGAATTAACCCTCTCACAATTACTCATAATCAAAAGTCTTACAAACCCGTTCAACCCTTCCTAACATAACACCAATAATGCTCAAAAGCATAATCAAGAGGTGAATAACACTCTAAATAAAAATCCTCTGGAACAAGGTTTCACAGACCAAAACGGTTCCCACATCGACAACACTAAACAAAGAAAACCATAACATAAAAAGAAAACTCAGATTACATTTGCTAGGTTGCACCATTAAGTTTGATTCCAATCCCAATTATGTAATTAAATATGATTGTCTCAATAAGGTTCACAATCACGATTAAAGGCTAATTCTTGTCTAAACAAATTTGTTTAACCAAAACAATAATTAAATAGTGCCATTTTAAAATATATAAAAATTACTTAATTATAAACAAAATTGAACATTTGAATACAATACAAAACTACATTCTTAGAATGTAATGCCAAATTACACATTAAGGTTAAATAACTATAATTTCATTTTGAATAAATAATATTAAATGGTACATAATTTTTTATTTTATTTTTAAAATAAGATACATTATCATTATATATTTTTTTTAAAATTATAAATACATATGAAATAAATAAATATATATAAATATATATAAATACATATATATATATATATATTTATATATTTTAAATAAATAAAAACAAAACAAAAACATATGAAATAAATCAAGGGCCATAGCCCATACTTTGCCTGTAATGATCTTATTTAGTACTTCTGTGTGTGATCTTTATTTACTTTCGTCTTGTTGATCATAAAGGAAACACTCATACAGCCAGTCTTCAGTTAACTGTGGTGATTAACTGCTACTTGGTGGTGAGGGGTATGGCTTTTGTGTCCTTGCATCTCCCTGCACTTTTCATTATTTATTTTTTTCTATAAATATCTTTTATGCAAAATTTTGATATAAACCAAAAAGAAAATACATAATATAATTCGATTTCTGTATAAATTTATAAACCCAAAACAAAAACGCAGAATATCTCGATTTCTGACAAATTTAAAATTTTTTTGTCAGACGTACGGCCGACGCACAGTACCAGCACAATATTGAAATATTAAAATATACATATATATATAATATATATATATATATATATATATATATATATAATAGTATATATATATATAAATATATATATTAGTTGCATATATATTACAACCAGAGAGTAAAATACAGAAAACTGAATAGATCCATCATATTAAGTATATTAACCAAAACTACAATTTTATTATTCCCAACCAGGAAACTATCTTTCCTAAAATCTTATTATTGATAAGTTGAACAGTTCAGAAGATAAGGTTTTTGTTTTGACAAATTGGAGCAATTCAATAACTATATATTTTTTAAAAGTTCTGGTCTAATATCTTTCACTAATTTTCAATTCAAACAACGGTTTCCCTTATTCACAGAAATCATTTTTAATAAAATTTATTTTTCTTTGAAGCAGAAAGATGAAAGAGAAGGTAGGAGAAGGAAAATACGAGTGGAACCTAGTGTCCTACGCTTATTCGAAAATATGACGATGCCCGTTTGATTTTGATGTCTTCGAAGAGCTCCCTATTCGTGCTTGCAAATCTCCTCTACAGCATTTTGCCTTCGAACCCGAATCTGATTCTTTTTTCAGAAAACTCTCCAGGACAACACTAGTAACATATTGAAAACCCCTTTCTATAATTCTCCTAAAAATACCACAAAAGATTGAAATATCCTCTCTAAAATTCCAAAATACAAAGCTAATATCTTGTTAAACTTCTGTAACAATAATCCTCTGTGTGTGAAAACTTACAAAAATTCTTAATTAAATAAAAGATATTGACAATTTCTTTTAAAAACTCTAAAAATCAAAAATAAAAGAAAAATAATTCTTTAAAAGCCAGCTTTTTAATCAGATCTATATTCTTATTTGTTCTCACAACTTTTTCATTCTTTTATTTGTTTTATTGTTTTAATTTCTATTTTTACCACTTTTCTTGCACACCACATTATCTATCAAATTTAAATAATTTATTCTAATAATTATCCTCCACCAGATAATTGATGAAAATAATTAAAACACATTTAATATTTAATTATCATTTAATGGAAACACATGACTTTCAAAAATAATTAAATCATTTAAATATTTAAATAAAATTTAATCTAACATTTAAATAAACAATTATTTCCAACATTTAAATCGAATACACCACAACATATAAAGTACCAACATTACTCAAAATACGACAAAACACAAAACGCAAACCACAAATGACGACAATTACAAAAATGAACAATACCAATCAAACAAGATTGTCTGGCCTCATGGGACGGGATGACTTCATCGTCACCTCTGTTTCAACATTAACCGTTGGGCTCTTGATGCTTGCCCTGTCCCTACCCGGCTTAATTGGAATGGTACGTACACATACCAATGTCTTGTACATGTGCATACATACATATATATATATATATATATATATATATATATATATATATATATATATATATATATATATATATATATCTCTCTCTCTCCATATATATATATATATACATATATATATATATATATAGATATAATCAAAACATTATTTCAAAGCACTGCATTGTGAGAAGGAATCACAACATAACAGGGCACTCACGAATTTGTGATGCCATATTGTCGTTCATCACACCTATTCTAACAATTATAATATAACCAATAAATCAACATTTCTAACTAACAATCATCTTATAACATATCTAATTAAATCACTGCATCATATCATCATTCTAAAAATCAACTAACATCACTGACCACACTGTCATATGAAATAATCATGTCCACTAAAGGAATAACAACATCATCAAACATCTAACCAACCAAATCAAACAATAATAGTATCATCATAGTATCAACCAAAGCATAGAAAATAATAAGTCTAAACAGTATGAGGGGTATTACATCCTCCCCCCTAGGACATGGCTTACTCCTGGAAGCCATTAAATAAAAGAACAAAAAAAATTAAGATTCTCAAATAAGGGAGGCATCCCCCCATGATGCCAAGGTCACAACATTTAGGACACCATCAAACCCTTTCGAGCTCACTCACGAGCTCCTAAGCCAAAACCTTGTCCTCTACTGGAAGCCTCTACACCTGCATCTTGGTACCCATCCTGGCGATCGTTAACTATGGAAAACACTCAATGAGACCTACCCGCATCTCCCACTATCGGTTCAAAAGTGGCAGGTCTCTGATTAAATCCAGAAGTGCTATTTTGTGGACACAATCTAGCGATATGTCCTTGCTACCCACATGAGTGGCAACTAGTACCTCGGCCAAATCCTCTACCCTCGGATGGAGCATTGGATTGCTGAAAGCTTCCTTGACTCGGCGCTGACTGAAAACTAGGTGCAGGCTGTGCAAAATGTTCCTGCCGAACTTGGTGCTTGATCCTATTCTGATCTTTTTGAAACTGTGAATTGCCACCCTGCTGAGATTGAAAGTTTTCATGCTTCAGCTGCGATTGCTGCTGCTGCTATTGATGCTACTACTGTTGATGTTGCAGACCCCCTTTAGAGGGTGGATTCATGTTCCTAGAAGATCCTGCTCCCTGTGACTGACCTCCATGAGTGCTAAATCTAGGTGTAGGCGCACTACCAATCTGTACTCCGATGTGACCACCCAAAGCCATGGCCAAATCTTCTTCCACCAAACGGGCTTTCTCAACTGCCATTTCCATCATCTTTGGCTCGAAGACTCACATGCCCCCACTGATGTGGGCATTAAGGCCCCAAACAAAATGTTGCACCAACATGCCCTCATCGAGGCTAATCCCTGCATACTGCTTCAACTCATAGAAGTGCCTCTCATACTGCTCCACTGACATAGACAACTGCTTGAGATCATGTAACTCGTCAGCCCTACGTTGCCTCCAGTGATCTAAGAGGAAGCGAGCCCTGAACCTGTCTAGGAACAACTCCCAAGTAACCATACTGAGATCAAGATGTAACTTATGTTCCTCAAGATGCCACCAAGTAGATGTGAAGCCTCGCAGGTGCATAACCGCACACCAAGCCTTGGTATTGCTACCGTAGGGGTGCATAGCGAAGCAAGGATCTAAGTCTATTAACCAGGTCTCAGCCTCTAGACCTCCTCCAGAACCATCAAAAGTGGGAGGGTGTGCCCTCATCAGATCTCTCATATGGCCTGCTATGACTGCATCCTGAACCACATCTATATTCCTGCGCCTCGGAGACCTCTCTCTCTCTCTCAACCTGGTGCACCTCTTCTGGCCTAGGTACCAATCAGTCAAGAATCTCTCCAAGTATATGCTATAACTGTCTGTCTAGACCAGGCTGTGCCAGATTCTAGCCACGTGATGGAATGCTATGAAGACTTTTTTGTTCCTCATGCTCAGAACCATGGGAACTAGGAACTGAGGGGCTTCACCGATTTTCTCTACGACTGGCACCACGACCTCTTGCATGGCCACGTCCTCTACCTCGAGGCATAGTTCTGTGCAACAAGATAAAGTACAAAATGAGCTCAGGATTTGCACATAAGGTAACCTAATGGACTACACTACCCAAAGACCCTAGCGTTTGCAACCTTGGCTCTGATACCAAGTTGTAATCCCCGTCATGCAAACCCCAGAGAACACACACACATGCAAATATATATATATTTTATAATAAAAGTAAATTAAACATGCAAATACATTATACCATACTCACATAAGACATTACATAACATTAACACACTTAGTTCTCTGGGGCACGTGAGGTTACATCACAAAAACTCAACGAAAAACAAGATAAAGATTACAACAAAACCATTTATTTTATAATGTCCATGAATGAAAATACATCCAATAACCATGATGCGAGAATAATAAATATCAAATAATACATCCATAATACATCTCTTAATAAAGATACAAATGATCCTAACTATTACATCATCGTTTTAATATTACATTACAATTTCTTGATAAATGAATTACATTGAATTTCCCAACATCGGGATGATACAAGTACAATGAAATCTAAAATACAAAGTGAATACTAGAACTCCAATTGCGGAAATACTGAGAAGACAGGATGCTAATGGGGAACCCAATGGGTGCGGAGCACGTTCCACCCAACTATGTGAATTACAAGTAACTCACCCCCCATGCTCAGAGGTGATGAGGAAGAGAACCTGACCATGAATGCCAAACCGACTCAACCACAACATAGTACAAAAACAAGTACAACTCAAGGCATACAATGAAACAACCATCAACGTTCACAAAATCACATAACAAGTTAAAACTATGAAACACATCACAATTAGACAAAGTATCACCAATTATACAAGTAACTGAATAGCAATCATAAACCAAATTCACAAGAATCAAAAAACAACATAAAGATACAATATCCAGAGGCAACTGCAAACAAACACAAGGGTGTCAAGCGGAGAGTGTCATCGCATAGCTCTCATGGGATTCTCCCGGCCCTTCCTCCAACTGAGGCGCCAACACCCATCTATGGATCTCCTGGCCCTTCCTCCTAACTGAGGTGCTAACACCATAGGGTAGCTAATGTGGAGCCGATAATCTCTCATGAAGACAAGACTACGACTTTTCCGACCACGGCCTTCTCAATCTATCACTAGTCTATGGTAGCCCTAATGCATAGACGAGGAATCCAGTTTTAATTATCTTGTGTGTTTTACTACCCAACCCCCTAAATTCTATTGTTTAGGTTATCACTTGTTTAACTACTCTTTCGTGGGTTATCCTAAGCCCTTCCTCATTTCGAGGCGCCGACGCCCACGAAGAGCCACTCTCCCTATGACCTCTAACATATCTCAAAGCAGGAAAGGGTTGAACTAGCAAATATAAAGCATAACACCAAAACCCAGATACACGAGGCATTAACCCTCTCGCAATTACTCATAATCAAAAGTCTTACAAACCCGTTCAACCCTTCCTAACATAACACCAATAACGCTCAAAAGCATAATCAAGAGGCGAATAACACTCTAAATAACAAGCCTCTAGAACAAGGTTTCACATACCAAAACGGTTCCCACATCGACAATACTAAACAAAGAAAACCATAACATAAAAAGAAAACTCAGATTACATTTGCTAGGTTGTACCATTAAGTTTGATTCCAATTCCGATTATGTAATTAAATACAATTGTCTCAATAAGGTCCACAATCACAATTAAAGGCTAATTCTTGTCTAAACAAATTTGTTTAACCAAAACAATAATTAAATAGTGCCCTTTTAAAATATATAAAAATTACTTAATTATAAACAAAATTGAACATTTGAATACAATACAAAACTACATTCTTAAAATGTAATAAATTACATTAAAATTAAATAACTATAATTTCATTTGAATAAATAATATTAAATAATTATAATTTTATTTCATTTTTTTAAATAAAATACATTATAATTACATTTAAAAAATAAATTATAAATACATATCAAAATAAATACATATAAATATATATATATATAAATATATATATATAAATATATATATATAAATATAAATATATAAAACAAAACAAAAACATGTAAGAATAAACCAAAGGTCATAGCCCATATATGAGTCTTATTATTGGTAACGTGAGGCGTTACTTACTATAAGGGGGCAAGGGGCCAAAGTGCGATCTTGGTAGTCCATGCATCCCCTCCCTACACTTTTAATTTTTTTTTTTTCTATAAATATCTTTTATGCAAAATTTTGATATAAACCAAAAAGAAAATACATAATATAATTCGATTTCTGTATAAATTTATAAACCCAAAACAAAAACGCAGAATATCTCGATTTCTGACAAATTTAAAATTTTTTTGTCAGACGTACGGCCGACGCACAGTACCAGCACAATATTGAAATATTAAAATATACATATATATATAATATATATATATATATATATATATATATATATATAATAGTATATATATATATAAATATATATATTAGTTGCATATATATTACAACCAGAGAGTAAAATACAGAAAACTGAATAGATCCATCATATTAAGTATATTAACCAAAACTACAATTTTATTATTCCCAACCAGGAAACTATCTTTCCTAAAATCTTATTATTGATAAGTTGAACATTTCAGAAGATAAGGTTTTTGTTTTGACAAATTGGAGCAATTCAATAACTATATATTTTTTAAAAGTTCTGGTCTAATATCTTTCACTAATTTTCAATTCAAACAATGGTTTCCCTTATTCACAGAAATCATTTTTAATAAAATTTATTTTTCTTTGAAGCAGAAAGATGAAAGAGAAGGTACGAGAAGGAAAATACGAGTGGAACCTGGTGTCCTACGCTTATTCAAAAATTTGACGATGCCCGTTTGATTCTGATGTCTTCGAAGAGCTCCCTATTTGTGCTTCCAAATCTCCTCTACAACATTTCACCTTCGAACCTGAATCTGATTCTTTGTTCAGAAAACTCTCCAGGACAACACCAGTAACAGATTGAAAACCCCTTTTTATAATTCTCCTCAAAATACCACAAAAGATTGAAATATCCTCTCTAAAATTCCAAAATACAAAGCTAATATCTTGTTAAACTTCTGTAACAATAATCCTCTGTGTGTGAAAACTTACAAAAATTCTTAATTAAATAAAAGATATTGACAATTTCTTCTAAAAACTCTAAAAATAAAAAATAAAAGAAAAATAATTCTTTAAAAGCCAGCTTTTTAATTAGATCTATATTCTTATTCGTTCTCACAACATTTTCATTCTTTTATTTGTTTTATTGTTTTAATTTCTATTTTTACCACTTTTCTTGCACACCACATTATCTATCAAATTTAAATAATTTATTCTAATAATTATCCTCCACTAGATAATTGATTAAAATAATTAAAACACATTTAATATTTAATTATCATTTAATTGAAACACATGACTTTCAAAAATAATTAAATCATTTAAATATTTAAATACAATTTAATCTAACATTAAAATAAACAATTATTTCCATCATTTAAATTGAATACACTACAACATATAAAGTACCAACATTACTCAAAATACGACAAAACATAAAACACAAACCACAAATGACGAAAATTACAAAAATGAACAATACCAATCAAACAAGACGGTCTGGCCTCATGGGATGGGATGACTTCATCGTCACCTCTGTTTCAACATTAACCATTGGGCTATTGATGCTCGCCCTATCCTGCCAAAACAGGTGGAATCGAGACTTGTACCTGCAATACTTGCATACCAATGACGTCGTGTACATGTGCATACATATATATATATAATCAAAACATTAATTCAAAGCACTGCATTGTGAGAAGGAATCGCAACATAACAGGGCACTCGCGAATGAGTGATGCCATATTGTCCTTCATCACACCTATTCTAACAATTATAATATAACCAATAAATCAACATTTCTAACTAACAATCATCTCA
This sequence comes from Sequoia sempervirens, assembly GCA_007258455.2. Lineage (NCBI taxonomy): Eukaryota > Viridiplantae > Streptophyta > Pinopsida > Cupressales > Cupressaceae > Sequoia > Sequoia sempervirens. The sequence goes on along the minus strand of VDFB02195473.1, from coordinate 16,173 downwards.
TAACATATCTAATTAAATCACTACATCATATCATAATTCTAAAAATCAACTAACATCACCAACCACAATGTCATATGAAATAATCATGTCCACTAAAGGAATAACAACATCATCAAACATCTAACCAACCAAATCAAACAATAATAGTATCATCATAGTATCAACCAAAGCATAGAAAATAATAAGTCTAAACAGTATGAGGGGTATTACAAGGAATCTTCTATCATTGACCTCCTTTGACCTTGAGCGATTCATTTGCTGCACTTTATGGTGTATGCCCAACTGGCGGTGTCTACCTTAACTTAGCATTCTCAAATTAAATCTACATGGTAATGTTAGTACACACAATAACTGCATATATATAACCACCTTAAGGAAAATTCATTAACCACATGCATAATCAATAACAACAGTTAGGACTACCTTTTTTAGCAATTGAGAAAATAGTTTTTTTATTTTTTCAATGCTAGCTACAATGCTTGTTTAGATTCTTGATTCATGTTACTATGCTTCTCTTTGATGGGTTGTTTCTTGTGATGTTCTTCCTATTTATTCCTTTATGGTTAACTTTATTGTTGCTATTTTCTTTAAGTGGTTTTGTGTTGGTCCAATTTTTTAACATAAAGACAAACATTAATTTTGATTCTCAGAGCGTGTACAATCTTCATGGGAACAAGTGATGGGTTGTAGACTATTCTCCTTGTCTTGTTTCTTGTCTATTTTCAATGCATCAAATGCTCCTAATTTTTTAAAATTAATACACCATAAATCTTTTTAAGACCAAGAAACCTACTTTATAATCAAATGTTGTTTTCTGATTTTTTTTTGATAGCTATAATAAAATAATATCCTAGAGCTACAAGGCTACTCCACATTTGCATGTGTGTGTATATAAAATTGTGGATGCATATTAACAACAAAGAAACAATCCAACCATGCTAAAAAATGTCAACATTTAATTGTGTGGCACTAAGCTTTAACTGCCACAAGATTGGTAAATGAAACATAGTTTGTCATTTGAACTACAAAGACTTAAAAAGTTTAGTGGACCCTTCAAAATAGATAAACAAGTGTCTGACAAATAGAAAGCTTTCCAAGCCTTTATGTTGTCCATAAGATCTTCAAAATCTTATTAAAAGTTTGCAAAGCCGTTTAGCAATGGTCAAAAGTCCTTTATTATTTTCCATATGCATTGAATTTTATGTGGTGTGTTTGTTGGTTGTGGAGGGTAGGTACTTTCTGGGGTTGGGGTGAAGATAATATCCTTCATTTTCCTTAGTGCAGCACAAATGTGTTTTTTGTCATTCCATTTATTTCAACCGTAGACTTCATTGACCGTAAAAGTGGGGGAAATGCGAAGTGTTCAAAACAGTCAGAAAGATGTGCAGCTCATGTTCATTGACGTAGTCATCGATATTTAAATTACATCAATCTTGATTTCATCCATTTGCACATGAAAGCAGAAGAAAGTTCTCAAAAGTGGGAGGAAAGTGTTGGGCATCTTCCTTCGCATTTGGAAAGATAGCCTGCATGTACTATTGTTATGATTACCTTCCCTGTGGAATTTGAAAATTGAAGTGACCCACTCGGAATAAATGGTGAAATGATCTACATCACTGATGTGAGAAATCCGTGCAAAACAGGGACGCGTTATAGGCATATTTTAACTAGAGAAAAATCAAAGCTCTATTCAATGATACGAAAGATCTTGGCCCGGTTAAGAAAATGTCCTACCACGGCAGACGTGTTTCAATTGGATTTTGGCAGAGGAAAATTCAAAAGGAATACAGTAAGAATCTTCAGGGCCTCACTAACAACGTACCGATTGTGACGTTAACGATCTGGCGGATTCCACTTGGTGGAAAGCGGTAAGTAGTGAAGATTTTTATTTTGGTGTGGTTGAATTGAGATTTGATTTTAATTGTTGAAAATGAGTGCTACCAAATTCCAATTGAAATACCATTGTCATTGATCGGTAGCGAGGGAAAGGTAGGTAGCGAAGACTCTTCCTGTCGAGCGTTTTGATTATCCTCTATTTTCCACGGATTTTATCTTTGACAGACCACTTCCATCGCTTGTTTAACTTTTTGTGTGAGCTCAGAAAGAAGACAAGTCGTCGAAGAAAAACAAGTGAGTTGATCTGTATGCAGCAAGTCTTATTTGATTTTAGTGATAATGTTTCTTGTCATCGTGTGGAACGAAGTGTTTGAAAACATGACAAAATTCATAACATTTTTTACAAAATAGGGCAGAGATCTGCGTTTTGGCACTCTTCAGTTTATTCTTATCTTTTTATGATAATAATTAATAATTGTTTAATTATGATCATTTGGATGGATGGATGATGCCACTGCTTTCGATTCAGATTTTAATGAGTGGTTTTGGGTGGGAGCACTAAAAAGAAATAATTAAGTTTGTTTGTTTGTTTTTCTTTTTTAATATATTATTAGTCTATATTTTAAGTATAGATCTTAAAGTAGAGAAAAAAATTTATATTTTTAATGTTGTATTTTATTTTAAAAAGTAGGTGAATTTTAATTTTCTCATTGGTTTGTTCAAATTGAGGTGAGTGTAGAAATTATATTTTATTCACAAAAAATATAGAAAATATGGGGTCTAATGAAATTGCAAGTTGTATGCTAGTATATATTATTTGTCCACTTTGAGTAGTTATTGTTGGCAAGCAGCAAGTTTATATTTACTCCTAATCTATACCAAAATGGGACCTTTTAAGTATGGTATGGACATCCATCAAACAACAAAGGATAGAAGAATATCATCAAATATTTTGGTTGCCATTGTGCTTGTCAACATGAATACAAAATGTAGAAGCACACATAAGGCATGAAAGAGTATTTTTTAGGATGCATTCTTAATTAGATTAATACTCATTCGAGCCAACATAAATTTGTTTTCTTTAATGACAATTCGGAAGAAAAAGTTTTAAAGTTGAATGAAATAGCTTCATAGAATTGTAGTTTTTTAAAAAGTTTGAATGATCAAAACCATTCGATGTGGTTCAGCTTTAGAATTAATGACTTGTGGAAGCTAGACATTGGTGACAAGAATTTGTAGATATAATAGAGGATTGTAGACATCGTAAAATCATGTAGGACATTATTATTACTAGTTTTGTCACAAGAATTTTCTCAAAGGACACTAGTAAATAGATTTTTGTATTACTGATTATTCAATATTGATAGAAACCATTGGTAAATTTATTTAAATAGTCTTAAAAATTATTATTTTGTTGAAAAAATTTATTAATCTAGTCATGGTATGCTCCAACCTTTTGTTAATTTATAGCTTATAAGCTATAATGGAGATTGTTGTTGATGCCATGTTAGCACCACAAAATTTCAATTTTATAGGTGAAATTCTCATTAATAGAATAAATGTTATTACTTTAGATGATTTAAAAAAATAGTAATAGTTTTTTTGAATATAACCATAGTGGTAGGTGGCTTTTAGACATTTTTAATAATGTTCTTGTTGATGGTGTTTTTATGCACTTCTCAACACAGGCAGCGCGTAGGTGCACTACCTCTCTTGAAAGACAATTTTCCACAATCAAATTGCTGAACACTATCCCAAGGTCTCTCGGATGTCAAGTCATGACAGTGCTTAGACACCTCAGTAGTTTGATGTGATTTGTTGGAATCACAAGGTGGTCTTACACAAGAAATACGAAGTAAGGATACAAAGTATGGAAGTTGGATCTTGAAATGGAGTTCTTAGGATGAAAGTTGTTATGCATTGGCTGTAGGTTCAAACAGCAGTCTTGGACTCCATTTTGTTGTTGGATTTGACTTTACAATGTGCAATTAACCTTAACATAGGTCAGTTATTAAAAAAAAGGAAAGAAAGCAAGGGAGAGGAAAAGTTTTTAAATCTGCAAATAGCTATAAATAGTGACAATGGAGTTCCTGCAATAGAAAATTTCTCAAAACAATATCCCACTTAACCAGGGATTCCACAGTATTATGGAAATTATGTTATCTTCTAAGGTCTGCAGATATTTTATCCTTCATCCACCACATACATGCATGAATCAAAGATAAATGTTTGGAGCAGCTTGGAAATCAAGTCCAAGCTAACTTTGCATAGCTATCTACCATCAGCAAATAGCAAAAAGTATGGACAAAGAGATCATCAACATGGCAAGAATTTTCATAATCACCCAACAAAATTTCTAAGATCTACCCAAAGAGAGAAAATAGCTAACTAGAACAACAATAAAATCTAAGTCAAACATCTAACATTGGAGACTGAATCAAGTAACATGAGAGAAACCAAGAAAATATACCAAGTCAATGTATTTTCCTTATAAATTTCTGCAGCATGTCTTTACAACAACTCAACTCTCTCTTTGCAAATGAGATGAGAGTCCTATTTATAGTTTTCCAAAAGTCAAATGAATGGCCAAGATTAATTCTTATTGTGTGGCTTTTAGACATTTTTAATAATGTTCTTTTAGATTTTTTTTTATTTTAAACATATTCTAGCCTATGGCCTAATGTGTGTTGAACATAAATTTGTTGCACCTATGGGTGATCCCACAATACTGGTTTACAATTTTTGGCCAAACTGGACACTGAAATATTTTTTCTAACTAAATCTTCACTTTTGGGCACCTATAGAGGCTAAACCTGTGAGGAATTTGAAGATGATGCAAACTAGTGATTTGTGACATTTTGTTTGTAGATTCTAAATATATTTTTTTCAAAACCTTTGGAATCAGATTGCATTTCTTTTTCTATCTCCTTCGAAAACTATTTTTTTTAGTAAACAACATTTTTAAGGAGTGGCTCTCACCGTATAACGCATAACTTCTTTTCCATGAAGGATAAAAATTTTTTTTTCGAATTTAGAGTTGTAACTATGATATCTAGTGCTTCCAATTAGTTTCATAATGTTTTATTGAATATTTTTTCCTTAATCAAGTTTCGAAGTCAAACCAATTACAATTCAGACGTAGACAGACCCTATAACACGTAACTTTTTTTGTATGTATTGAAATTCAATTTTTTTTGTTGGATCAAGGACTTCAATATTTGGTGCACTTATATTTTTCAATTTTTTTTGATAATATGCTATTTTTCCACATGTGCAAAATAGAGAGCTTGATTTTCAGTGAAAAACCTATGTTTAATAAAACTTAAAAAACAAATACATAATAAAACCAAAACATATTAAAATTAAATTCGTTGGATAGCTTGTTCCATGGAATACCATCATCCAGTTGGGTATGTGAAGTCTCCTCCATTTTCATCCTCAACCTGAGCTTCAAAGCGTAAAATTTTGGAATTTTTGGTGCCTAAGGAGGAGAAGGGGGTGAAAGGGTGGTTCTAGTGAACTAGGAGGGTTTGCTCAAAACCCCAGGGGTTTTCTCAAATCAAGGTTCACTCGAACTAGGGTTCGAGCAAACCCCATTTCCACAAGCCTTCACTTTTGGATTTTTGCTGGGAATGGTGAGACCCATCATTAAATGGGTTTGCTCAAAGGGAGTTTCGATAGGTTTTCGCGAACCAAAAGTTCGTTTGAACCTCCAAAAACCAATTTTTTTTGCAACTTTTCCCCTATAATAGTTTGAACATTTTTGGTTTGCACATGTTTATAATTGTTATTGAATATTGTTGGTGCAAATAGGTGTTTTACCTATCTAGGTTATATTTGCATGTTAAGTCCACTTAGGTCCTAGAAGGGAATCTCTCTAGTTAAGCATTAGTTTTCACTTATCTAGTTGGATTTTATTTAATGCTCGTGTCTTGTTAGAGTGAATAAATTATCTATTCACTATACTTAAGTGTACTTAGGTTGATGAGGTTAGACAACATATTGTCTAACTGAATGTGCAACATTTAGGCCTCTAGAGATTACCAGGTTGTTTGGTAAACCTCATGTACATACCTTTTGAGGTTGGAATACTTTCCATCTCACCTCAAAGATCACTCAACACTTGGCATCAAGGTTGATGACTTGGTCAATTAGGTTGTTGGTTTGCACATTCCTAGTGATCCATAGGTTTCAACACCTATAGGACACTTTTCTACTTATTTGTGCCACATCATGGGACACTTGTCAATCCACATGATAGGTGGATTGCTTCTTCCTTTCGTATAGATGCAAGGATTCCTCATTTGTACATTTGGATCATCTCAATACATATTTGGATTGTTCAATTTGCTTGTTTTTTTTAATCTCCATGATATAATTCTTCTATGGTACCAAAGCTTTAGGGAGAGGTAGTTTCAATCCGTAAGGTGAACCAATTCAATTGTATTAGGCTACTTTCATTGGTTTTTGTTAATAACTTATAAGAAACTCATTACCTAGGCCCCAAATTCGAGCACCAAGAACTTGGGATTTTGTGCATCATTTTTCTTTGAGTGAAGATTCAGTTTATTGTCATGTTGAGAATTCAACTTGTACATTTTATCTAGCATTATTAGAAATAACTCTACACAAAAAAGGTGTTTCATTTTAGGAAGATCATAGACTGAGCATAAAAAATTAGTTGGCATATGTTTTACAAATATTTGCATTGATTAAGGATTAGAGAGGGGTGTGGTATAAGTCTCCTTAGCCCCCAACATGAGAAAAGTGCAATCTTGGGAAAGACCTCATGTGGACCACCTTTTTTAGAGTCTCACACAATTTGTGGCCCCCAAAAATTTGTTTATTTTATCCATAGGGTCTAAGTGAGAGGAGAAGTCATGGTTTTCTTCAGAGAAAGCTCGATGAAGCAAGAGGAAAGGAGAGGAGAGGTTATGACATGTGTTGAGAAAATGTGTCTCAACCTTTCAATTACATAAGGTATTGTTGATACATAAGGTATCTATTCATCTGACGATGATAGGGGGGCATTGACCATTCATCATTATGTCTCATATTTGACAACCAATATTTTATTAGCTTGAATTTCCTAAGGAAACCCTATTTTATGAAGGAATTGTATTGCGGTTGTGTATTGTGATGTATTCTGAGAGTGTGATAGCAGTCATGTTGTCTCTAAATCTCTAAGTGGTGATACTCCTGTGAGAAGCTTAAACTGTACAAGTATATTGTAATCTTTGTAATTTTTGAATAATATATTGGGTGGATTTTGGAGTGTAGGGTTTTTCTCCTAAAAGGGTTTTCCCCACATAAATTGATGTGTTATGGTATGCATGATATTTATGTCTATTTATGTTTAATTTTTTGTAACTGTTAAAGATCTGCACAAATTTTTTACATTATTCTCCTCTCAAGATTAGTGTAGGAAGTTGTTCTACTACCTTAGCTCACTTACAACATGAAGAGCAAATGATTAGGCATGTGGTTGGATTGGTTTCCAACCTGGTGACATAAAAATATTAGCACATAGGAAATGCACTAACTTTTGCACACACAACCCCTGGTGTAGCAAACTACAGGTGGCCCTCTTGCAAATCCATTCAAATTTATTTGAAAGCCATTTGAACCTATGCATGCCATCAATTTAGGATGCAATTGATCAACTATTGTTCATTGGTTGTTTGACTTGGTCGATGCCCTCTCCAATGGCTTCCATAAATTTGTGACCTACTCATCCACACCTCCACTTCAATTGAATCAGTCAACAACCCTTGAATTTCCATGCCAACTTCAACATGTAGTTACTTTTAGCATTGATTAGGTTATTCTATTCGAAAAATGCAAGATTTTAGGCCCATAAAGGAACTTGTGGCCTCTATGGCCCCACATTTCTTGTTTTCTAAAACTACCTCAATAAGTTTTTCAAGGGAGTGGTATTCAATTTATTTTCAAACTCTCAATGACTATTAGCATTTTATATAACAATTAGATTCTAACTATCACTAGTTAAGCCATTTTTTTAACCTTTAATAGTTTACTCACAATTATTAACATTGTTGAAAACCTCTAGTCATTATTGGAACTATTTAACCTTTTGGTTTATTAAAGATCTTGTAAAAGGGAGGTGGGTTTGTCTTTTCGACAAATTTTTGTAAGGGGGTTTTAATTTTATGTTTAAATTGTCATTTTATTGAGGTTTGAAAGGAATACTTAATCAATGCCTTCTTAATCGACTTCATGACATAAACTTGTAAGAACTCAACAACAAATAAGTTTGTAAATGCACTCACATAAAGTGCCACAAAAATTGAATGTGTTCCTTAGGAAGGGAATTTGGGAATTTTGTACTTACACTAAATTATAAAGTGTAATGGGGGGTTCTTGAGAGCCTTGATTTGATATCATTGTTATGGATCCTTGTGATTCTCAGCACATGGTGTGTGTTGATTTAATTTTCCATCACAGCAATAGATCCTCATGATTCTAACCTCATGCATGTGCGCCTTGATGCACACCATCTTTTAGTTTCTTGTACATCTTTTGGACCTAATTCTTGATCTAAATTCCTTGCAAATTTATGTGTGCCCAATTTTAGTTGGTCTACTTATATCTCTTAGCATTAAGAGGGGATTATGGCAGTGTTATGTTGTAGTATAGGAAATTTTATACCTTTACAATTTCACACTATGTTTGGGTCCCTTAATTTATAAGAATTAATTAAGCTTTTAATTTGCCAAATTATGCATTCAAAAGCCTTATTTTTCCATTTTTTGAAAGGATAATTAAAAATTAAATAAATGCATTGAATAATTAAAGATCACCATGGAATATGTGTGTCTTGGACTTATAGGCCAGGATCCATTTGCTCTCATTTAAGTGCCAAGACCCATTTTAAAATATGTTTTTGGTGGAATTTTAATGATTCAAATTCAACTTGCAATTGTCAACTTTTGAAATCTAATTTTCAATAAATTAGATAAACACCTATAAATACATAGTTTTTTATCATTTGAAATTTAAAGCACATGATCAAGGTATCCTATAAGTAAATATTCTTTTCAAGAGCATTCAAGAGTAGATTTATCAGTCATTTGTTGTAGTAATCAAGATCCTAACATCACGTCCAAGTTTATGTGTGTTCATGTCATCTTGTGAAGGATAATATGCATTATTGATCCTAAAGCATCCAAGCATTTCAAGTATGCAAATCAATCAAGAAACTAAAGAACCAATTCCTTTGGAGAGATGTGTTTGACTTCAGTCCTTTAAGGGAAGCCATTGAAGGGTTGTGAGTTGTAGGAAATATTATTCATTCATCATTTCCTTCCTTTTTCATTATCTTTCTATGAAGGGTTAATTACCAAAATGGGGATAAAAAAAAATCCTCTTTGTGTATGTGCAGATTATAGGTTGATGAAGAATTGAAGAGATCTTGAAGGAGCAATTTCACATTGTTGTACAAGTTGTCATCATTGTTGGTCAAGTAATGAAAACTAAGTTGCAGAATTTATTTTGGTCACTTTGACAGTTGGATGTGTGTCAAATAGGAGCCAAGATCCAACATGAAAGGATTGTCAAAGGTTATTTTGAAATCCCTAACTAAGACCCATTCACCCATGGGTGAACCAAACCCTTAGCAGACCTCAAAAAAAAAAATTGGTGATAGGTACATGCCATCAAACCCTTCTTAGATCTTGTTGTAAACTATCATTTCCATTTCTATACATTTTGAAATCTTTATTTTAAGTATTAGGTCTTGTTCATTTAGTGTGAGTGCTTCAAATCATTTTCTTTTGTTTCCAAATCTTTCCTATTGTCCTAAGGATTGATATCTAGGTCTGATTGACTCACCATTGAGGTTGAAATTCAATATCTACACCTTGTGATCTCTTTCCTAATGAAATTTATAGGCAAAGACACCTATTGAGATTCCTAATTTTTGTACACACAAATAAAAATTTTGGGATCCCTTTCCCCACATTTTCATTTTGGTGAACCTGACATTCTTACATCATACTCTTTTGAATTAGAGGTCCTTCAAACCCTAGATATAGGTTTTGCATCATTTTTCTTTGCATTTCATCTAGGGTTACATATTGCATATTGTGCGTGTGTCGAACGTGGAGAGATTCAATGTCAACACAAACCTTAATGAAACGGTTTACATTCAAAGTTTGAAACAAGTAAAACTACTCTATTCGTAATACAATCAAATCTTTCAAATACGTATCATTGTCCTCTATTTCTAGGGATTTACTAAACTGTTTGTCTCTCCAATTTCTATGGGCACAATGGTTGTTAAAATGACTACCTAGAAAATGAGATTTGATGCTTAATATGTAAGCTAAGATGATTTTTATGTGCAAATGTGTGCTGAAAGGATTAGTGGTATGCTTCTAAATGAAACGAGATGATGGAATTGATGATGAATACAATGATAAACAAAGGATGATGTTGATGATAGATGAACAAGTGGAGATGAGTGAGATGATATGAAACTATAGTGAACTATCCATGATTATGCATATGATCAAATGCAAACATAAAACAATCTAACCTAAAATGTAACTATGATGCAATGGGGATGATAAAATGTAACTATGAAGCAATTAATGATCTGATTAGGATCTAGACTAATTGCATTTGAATGCTTAACATTTGAAAATCATGTAATCCAAATTACATAAACAAAATTAACACATTAACATGTGAATTAAGCGGAAATACAATTCACGCATACATTATTGAAATTATGCATTAAAAACTAAAGGTGAAGAGAATGAAATTGAGACGGAAGAAGAGAGAGAGAGAGTGCAAATGATTTGATAACGGAGTTTGCCACAAACATGACTACATCTCTAGGTCCGCTCCAATAGAGTGAGACCGATCTGATTAATCTCCAAAAATAGAATTACAATTGGACCAAGAGCACTTCGGCAGCATGACAATACTTCGACTTACAAAAAGGCTCAAAATAATCTCCTCAGAAAAATCTCCCAATTCCTCTGTTTCAAAAATTCACCACCTCGACTTGAAAATTCCGCTTAACTCCTAAGAGCATACCTTCCCCCTTTTATACACAAAATATTCCCAAATTGGTGAAAAACCAATTGATTTGGGAATTTCAACTTAATCCCCCTTACATAGTAAATATTTTGGAAAAATCCCCCTTATCAAAACAAATCCCCTAAAAAAATAATAATTAAATGGTTTCTATGCCCTGTCACATATTACATTTGGGCTTTTCCTGTTTCCATAAGTTACAACTAATCCTTTTAAAAGGATTATTGTTTTACAACTTGGAGGGAATTTATTAAATTAAAGAGTATTTCATTTCCAAATTTCCACAAAACCATCCAATGCCACTTGTATTTTAAAACCATACAATATACAATGTTGGTTTGAAATTCTCATTTAAAATAGGGGATGAGTTTGGTTATGGGCTATTTACATCCCTTAAAAATAGGGATCAATTTGTTTTCCCTAAAAAAAAGCTAGCCTAAAAAATAGCATGATTTTTTTTTTAAAATAATGGTGATCCCCTTTTATAGGGAGAGCTGTGTTTTTTTCTTAAGGAAGTGATTTAATTATTAAAATGGAGGGCATGGCTGTTATTAATTTATTTATTTTATATATATATTTTTGAAATAAAGCCATGTCCAACAAATTGCCACCACATGTAACTTCGGGAAGCCACCATGTGTCACCTCATGATTCATCCATGTCAGAATGATGATGTCATGCTGACATCATCATTGTACCTTCAAGTCAACCTAGTCAACTACAAGCTTTGACCTTCCATATCTTGCACATACGAGCTTCGATTTGCATAGAATGAACACTGTTAGAAAGATCTTTCTGAGCTCTTCACATTGATATCAATTTTGACCACTTTTGATGACATCAAATTTTGACCTTTTTTTCTTGCCCTGGGCCCTGAGTTGACCAATTGTTGATTGAACTTTGACTGGCAATAACTTGGGCTCCATAGCTCTGTTTGACTCCATTCAAGTTGCTTTGGAATCAGGATATTGAGCTCTTTCTAATGGTGCTGGAATTTGGAGTATTGGAGATTCTTCAATTTTTTGTGAAAATATCCCTCGAATTAGGCCTCCCCACTGGAGAACTTTTGGACCTCCAAAAGTGACATTTATACTGACATTAGGTGAGGACTTGGCCTCCCCACTTGTCCTGTATCCTCTGTACATCTATATACATGGCTCACAATCATAATGAAGACTGCAACAATATTGTTGAACATAAACATCACTTTATCACTTCCATAAGCATCTACATCAACTATCATAGCCACTAACCAACAAATATTGACTAGCATCAAGCTAAACAATAATGCAGAGATGAAAGAGAATAAATCAACAACATATCGATCTTTTGCAACAGAAACATTTTTACCCAAGGATCTATCAATGCTTTCAATCACCATTCCCTCATGTTGTACTATGGGTGCATCCCATTACATTTGACTCTGGTTAGCTACTCCAAGTTCTTGTATAGAACCACCTGTACTGACATACATAAGAGTTAAATATTTACTTGCATTAATCACCCTCTTTAATTGCCCTATATTTGTAAAAGAATGATCAGTCTTAGTCTTGTGAGAATATACAATGTACTAAATGCCATCTTTAAACAAATGATAATGATTCTTTTCCTTGTAGAAAATAGCTTTCTGATCATAAAGATCAGGGCTACCCAACACTATCCCACATATATCTAGTGGAACCACATCAAACTGTACTTCATCCACAAACTTGCTAGTGATTGCGAATCTCAAAGTGTATTGTCTTGTTACTTGCAACTTATCATTCTCGCAAATCCAGCCTAGTGGATAAGGTTTCCTATGTTGTGTAGTTTTCAATCCCAAGTTTCTTACAACATCTTCAGAAATTAAGTTAACTTGAGAAGCACTATCTATGAGTGCATCAATTTTAATGTTCTTAGCAGCAACTCTTAATTGAAAAAGCTCATTCCTTTTCTTATCTTCAGAGGCATCATTAACTTTAGAAGTAGAAGCACAACTATCAAAGGAAACACTGGATTTAGTATCTTTACCTTTCATACCCATAGTTGTTATCTTAGTTTCATCATTAGAATCAGAACCAAGATCCATAACAACATTTGTGGCTTTCTCCTTACCCTTATGTTTCTGATTCTGTCTTTGAGCCCACTTAGGCTTCAATTTGGGATGCAACTTCCAATAGTGATCTTCATCATGACCCTTCTTGTCACAATTAGAGCAAGAAAACTTGTCATCCTTCTTGACTGTAGCTGTCTTCTTTCCTTTCGCTATCTTTGAATTCTTAGAAGATTTCTTTACAATCTTATCATTATCAATGAAAGAACCCTTTCCCCTTGACTCTAAGTGTGTAGCTTGAACAGACACTTCATCCAAATTACAACGGTTTAATACCAAAATGGAATGTCTAAGATATGAATGAAGACCTCCTATGTACTTTAACAAAGTATCCTAGGTGTACAAAGGTACATTTAATGCAATTTCCTTCTTTCTGAATTCATGGGTGTACTCTTGGAAAGTCTGACCTTTCCCTTGTTTAAACACTTGCCAATTCATCATTAATTGTTGCATGTGACCTAAGGGATAGAATTGCTTTTTAAGAGAATTAATAAATTTTGACCAAGACAAATTGACTTTACCATGTTGGGAGATTTCTGCTCTAGTCCTACTCTCCCACCAAGTTAGAGCTATACCCCAAAACCGAAGAGTAGCAAGTTGGATCCTATCAACATCATCTACAAGGCTTTGGACTCTACAATAGACTTCAACCTGCTGAATCCAATCATCTAGTTTTTCAACATCTAATTCACCACAATATTTTGGCAAGTCAAATTTTACATCCAACTTAATTTTGGGCTTATTTACACCCTTAAAAGGATTACCAGAAAGAGAATGTGTAGAAGAAGAAGGAGAATGAGGAGAAGAAGGAGGAGTATACGGAGGAGATTTTGGGGGTTCATCACCACCTCCTGATTGCTTCTTCTTTCTTTTACTGTCTCCATGCTCTTCTTCACGTTTCATGCCACCATGTGTCACCTCATGATTCATCCATGTCATCATGATGACGTCATGCTGACATCATCATTGTACCTTCAAGTCAACCTAGTCAACCACAAGCTTTGACCTTCCATATCTTGCACAGAATGAACACCGTCGAAAAGCTCTTGTCGAGCTCTTTGCGTTGATATCAATTTTGACCACTTTTGATGACATCAAATTTTGACCTTTTTTTCTTGCCCCGGGCCCTGAGTGGACCAATTGTTGACTAAACTTTTACCGGAAATAACTTGGGCTACGTAGCTCTGTTTGACTCCATTCAAGTTGCGTTGGAATCAGGACATCGAGCTCTTTCTGAAGGTGCTGAAATTTGGAGTATTGGAGATTCTTCAATTTTTAGTGAAAATATCCCTTGGATCAATTAAGTAAATCTAAAATGAGAATGCAAAGTAACACATGATATGAAAAATAAGTATAAGACTCCATTAAAGCTCCAAGCTCCTAAGATAAACCTGCATAGTAACTTTACTCAAATTGTGGATGATAAATGCTAAGGAAAGAGGGTGTATTTATAGGGTTTCTCAAGCATTTTGTGAGGTGGCACCTATCAACAATCTATATTATATGCCCCTTTAAGAGATAAATCGATGAATGTGGGGATGTTAAAATGAAATGTTGGAATGAGGTGATGTTTTTATGATTATGATGATGATCCAACATTGATTCAGTGAGATTTTGATGTCGGAGACAATTTATCTCTTGAAAGGTCATTGCAAGCTCTTGCTTTGAATGGTGTTAATTAATTACCACTCCTTTTTGGTAAAAATGAGAGATAAATCCCACCATAATTACCTCCATTTTACCCTTGAAAAGGTAAAAAGTGGTAAAATGGAATTCATTTGCACATTTGGAGTTTGGAGAAGTTGAAGAGTGGAGAGCTTAGAGGAAGATGGTGATCCCATATCATAAGCATTGTTTCGAGCGTCTTCGCCAACCTGATCAGCTTGCTGCCTCTAGACCTATGGTACGATTTATGAGAAACCTCTTTGTTAGTCATTTTCTTTCCTTTTAGAAGCATTTTGAACGTCATAGATAGATGTTGTAGCTTATTGGATGTCATTTATGCACTTTCATGTGGTGTTTTTATCATTTTTGAGTGTTTTTTAGCATGTTTAAGAGTTTTGGTGCCTTTGGGGTCCCAAATGGTGCCTCTTGGAAGCTTCAAAATCAAGTTTTCATGTGTTTTAAGTGTTTTGGTGCCTTTGGGGTCCCAGATGTGCATCTTGCAAGGTTGAAAATGCTTGTTTTTTGGGTATTTTTAGAGTTTTGGGGCCTTTGGGGTCCCAAATGGCACCTCTTTCAAGCTAGAAATTCAAGTCTTTGGCCTCCAACAATATTTTGGTGCCTTTGGGATCCCAAGTGGTAGCTCTTGTAAGGGTGAAATCAATGTTTTGATATTCCAAACACTGTGTTGGTGTCTTTGGGGTACCAAATGGCACCTCTTCTAAGCCTTGAAAACCCTGTTTTGAGTTGCAAACTCTATTTTGACGCCTTTGGGGTCCCAAATGGTGCCTCTTGTTTCCTTGGAAATTTTTCATCTTTGCTGATTTGAGGTGGTTTAGCTTGTCATTTGACCCATTTTGTGGGGTGTGATTAAGGAAATCCCTCAGGGTGATGTTCGCAAGATGTCCTTGAAGCCTAGGAGTCATCGATTTGTCATGTTTTGGATTGATTTCAGTTAGATTGTGGTATGTGTAGTGTTTTATTGATGTTTTGTGTGATGATTTGATCTCATAATGGGTGAGAATTAAATGATAGAACCAGTGTTGTATCGACCTCATGATAGGTGAGGAACGATGGGTTGATTGATAGTAGATCATCCTTGATGAGGGCACAACCCGAGACACATAAAATTAACCCACAAACAAGAGAATAATTTTATTATTCATAAAATGGAGCTTCTTACATGTAGAGGATCTCAAATCCCCAAGTTTTACAACACATGCAAGTTACAGAAAGCTACAGAATCACCCTTTCGCAATATGCGAGCTTGTCCCCAAAAAGTTACCCAAAAATTAGAAACCCACCCATAAATAGAGCTCCTCTTTAGTTTGGAGCAAAACAACATTCAAATTTGAGTTTAGGTGGTTTGGTGCCGAAAAATTACAACTTGAAGTTTAAATTTCAAAAGAACATTTGCAATTGTATCTTCTAGAAAGTGTGCCAACTTTTTGGGGCCATAACTTTTGATCTGGGACTCTGATTCGCGAACCATTTGAACCATTGGAAAGGTCTCGAAGTCA
>VDFB02195472.1:0-17481 GCA_007258455.2 Sequoia sempervirens | reverse complement strand
AATGTAATTTTAATTACTTTTGAGTAGTTGCAAATAATGTTAATTATTTTATTTGATTACATGCAATATGTTATCGCCTTGCTTGGATTTAGGAAATCCTAAAGTAGGATAATAATTTGCCTAATTTGTCTTTTCGTTATGAAATCTCCCTCTTTCGTGATGTTGGGCAAATGAAGTTATTTGTTATGTAAGTCTTCCAGATGGGGTTTTCATTTAATTGTGTGGGTTGTTGTAATATGTTAGTCAACCTTTGTGTTGCCTTGGGTAGGGCGTATAGTTGTATCTTATTGTTTTACCCGATTTTCACGAACGGGGATGGTTTGTGCCTTCTTTGGATTAGGAGTGGTTTATGTGGTTTGTGCCTCCTTTGGAAGGAGTGGCTTACGTGTTTTGTTGCCTCCAGTGTTTGGAGTGAGTTTTCATTATGTGTTCCTTCTAGAGTTGGAGTGGTTTTATCTTGTTAGTATGCACTTGGGATTCCCTTGGTAATTGATTTTGTTTGGTATGTTGTCAAGTAGAAGAGTGTCTTATGTTAGGCGCCAGAGCCCAAAGAGGTAAACTAGGTAACCTTCAGAGGTGGTTTAATCAAGTGATAACTAAAACAATGTACTTAGAAGTTTGGGTAGTATTTCACACTAATTAAGATAATTGAGCCTCACTCATAGACGCAAGTACTAGTATAGGTTTGGGATGAGTGGTAAGGCCTGGAATGGCAAGGTCATCTATCTTGTCTTTACGAGAGGTATTTGATTCTCAAGATGAGTGTAGAGCATGGTGGCCGTGTGATTCATATGAGGAAAGCCACTCAGAATGTTCCATAGTGGGGGCCAGAGCCTATGAAGATTCCCAGAGGATATCCCATGTCAAGCTATGTGATGACACTCTTTCTACGACAATAGTTGGTATTTTATTTTATGTGTATGGTCTTCTTATCTTACTTGATCTATTTTATTTCTAGAAGCAATGTGACTTATGTCAGTGATGTTAGAGTTATACTTGTGTTATTCGTATGGGTGTATGGTTCATGTGATTAGTTGTGTCAGTGTGAGTTAGCCTGTGTCTAGAGGTTGATGGTCTTGTATAGGATTCCTTGTTACTATCTCCTAGCAAGTGGGTGAGCCTTTGGGTATCACATGGTTGGGTGGAATGTGCACCTTAATCCACCGGGTCATCTTCTTTGTTCATGTGGATGAGATTTCTAGTTGGAGAGCTCATGGGATCTAGTTACTTTTCATGCTTTATTCATTTCAGTTGTTATTGTAATTTATTACCCCTCATTTGTATCGAGGTGGAAGATGTAATTTGTAACCATGTTTATTGGATTTACCTCATTCGGGGAATGAGAGTTGTAATCTTTTGTAAATTTATTGTTATCCAAAATCAAGTGGTATCTCTTATGCTTGATGTAATTTATCATGTATGGAATGTATGTGTACTTAATTTATTAAATAATTAAATGTTATGGTTTCAATTCATGTTTTGTTTGGGTTTTAAGTAATCTCACTCATAACCTTAGAGGTTGTTGCAATGGATAGTGAATCTTGCATGTTATTGTACTTAAACAAAAAAATTAGTACATTTGAGTAGTTAATTGCAACTTCCTCTAGGGTTGTGTGGTGTAAGCATTACACCAAGTGATACAAATATTAAGTCCATGATGTCATGTGGCTTTTTAATTTATTTATTTTACTAGTAGCTACTCAAAATTTTAAGGAGTATTTTATGGAATTACTAGTTTCATGATTTTTTTATTTTATTTTATTTTATTTTATGTGTAAAAGATTATCATAGGGATCACACCCTTTATATTAAAATATTGACCAAAACTACACAACTTCTTTATTTTACTAATGAGTAGTTTCAAATGGCCTATATATCTATACTATTCAATGAAAAAAATAAAAACCCTTATTTTAAACAATTCCTTCTACCAACCTAAGATGTAGTTACAATGTCTAGATTGTAAAAATAATAATTTTAACATACTATGACATAGAGAAGACCATAGCATAGTATTACATTCCCACCTTATCATTGGATCTATCATAGTTGGTAGTGTTGAGCCATGAAGTACCATATTTGATAACTATCTACATTGTAGTTTAAGATAAATCAAGCAATGATATGTCTTTTGTTTCTTACAAGCCTTATTTTGTTGAATTCTAGTGATGGACAACCTCCATTGTCCACTCACCACACCACTCTTTACTAGTAAAGTACCATTCAGTGGTGGCATTGTAGAACCATAAACTACTTTTAGAATTGCATAATCTAATACTTCTAGAAACTAAATCTTAATTAGAGAGTCCACAATATTCTTAATCATCTCTTTTTTCTCTCTGATGGTAGATCAATGATTGGATTCCATGAATTTTTCACCTAAAACACTTTGAATCTCATACAAAAGCAACACACTCCTTATTTTAAGAGACATTTTTAACCTCTTCTTAGTTATTCTACCCATGAAGGCCATCTATCATTTATTGCAAATTAATCTCATAGGTGCTTCCATGGAATTTATTGAGATAATCAAGGGTTTACATGCATCAATAAAGAAACCTCTTAATTTCAATAAAAATCATCACTTGATAATAATTTTTTTGTCTTATAAATTTTATCATTAGACCAATCTTGTAGATTTTCTCTCATGTCACACAAGACTCGATCTATTCATTTTATGGAAAGTAAATTGTCACCTTCCAAATCTATATGACGTTGCCAATAATGATTACCTTTCATTTATGCTCAATTGACATTATTTTTCCTAATATTTTGGCTTTCAACTATCCTAATGAGCTTTTCATCTTATGCTTAAAATTTGGCCATGAAATAGTCATGGTATTAGTAAGAAATAATTCATTCATTTTTATCGAAATTTTCACTAGGATATCAACCTCCCCATTTATCTCCTTGTATATGTGTTTATCAATTTAATAAACTCTAAAGAGTCCACAATGGGCTAGGAAGTTTGAAGAATATTGTTGATTTTTAAAGATTCCAACATTCTCTTTTTTATTGCATAGACTATCACCAAAGAATTACCCTTGATTTCAAATTTGATTTTTTTCATATAGGATGCATAATTGCAAGGCTAGGATATATTCTTGAGCTTTAAGGCTCCTCGTTATTTTTCCCCTTGATTTTATTTAAAGTTGCTTCCATCATATATTATCTTTCATCTCTTATTATGCTTCACGCTCTTGAAATATCAAGATTTACTTTTGAGTATTTCTTAAAGCTCAACTTTGACTAGCTCCACGGGAGGGAATCCAATATAATCTTTCCATGAGATTTGGGAAATTAACTCTTCCATCTTCATAACAAAAGGGATTTTAAGCACATGCCAACTCCAAACCACATTATTTTCTCAAAGAGGTAAAATTGTTCCATTTTGTTGATTGTGTCATCACCCTATTGTTAACCAATTTAACTATTTCTATCTCCAATTTATTTTAAAATGATTCCTTAATCATTACATTATTCTATAATAATATCTAATTTATTTATTTATGAATTTCCCATATCATTATTAATGGACTTATAATTCATATACTTGAAATTTAATAGATTGCTTCTTCAAAATAGGTTATGATTGAATGAGGTTGACTATGTCATTTGGTAAGCCATTGACCCATCTAAGTCTAGCACATAGCCATTGCCAACATTTTTATGATAAATGATGACTAATAAATAGGTGATTTATAGATTTCTCACTTTGTATACACAACATAAACCTTGAAGATCTACTAAATCCAGGTTTAAAAGCTATTATTTGTTAATACTTTATTTTGTAGGATTGTCCTTATAAATACTTCAACTTCTAGAAGACACATTTTATTCTAGCATAGATTCACTAGGATGTTTGTTTCTACTTTGATTGATTCTTGCATAATATAATATTTTGGTTGAATATTTCCTAATGTTGGAGTAGTTCCATATAATTGTTCATTATTGCCTTCCATGAGATACATTTTCCCTTTACTCAAGATTTGTTGCAAAACTGACACTTGGACCTTTGGTGAATCCATTTCGTCCATTCCTTTCTAATCTCACTCTTTTATCTCCTAAGTAAACACTAGGGTTACATAATTTTCCACTTTCCCCCCTAAAGAGTTATGAGGAAAGGTCTTACAACACTAAATTCCTAATTTTCTTTTATTGAATGGTAGCCATTCCATGAGTCTTCCAAAAATATTACACTTTTTTCATTCTTAACTTCCCTAGTGCGGTGATTCATAATGATATTACTAGAATATAGGAGAAAATTACATATGCTTGAACTTTTAGGAGGATAAAGTACTGCTAAAGTTTTTGAAGGGAATAAAGAGTCCAATGGTCCATGTATTTATTTAATAATATTTTGACCCATTTAAAATTTGCTTTAAATATATGTTCCAAATCAATCTAGACATTAATACCTTATTTTCCTCTAGTTTAACACAATAAGCCAACTCTTCTTTTCTTTTGATATACCTCTCTAGAAGAAGGTCCTTATGTTTTAATCAATTTTGTAACTAGTGTTTGAAGGGATATTTAGGAAAGAAACCATTAAAAATAGAATGGATGAAATGAAATATGTCACCATAAGTATCCTTCCCAAAATAACCATGTTACCTTCAATATAGATATCCTCTTTGTGCATGATTCAGTTAGTAGATCCCAAAGTCTTGTTAAGAAATACATGTTGAAGAGGGAATACCTAAGTATTTTCTTAGGATATTTCTAATTTTTAAGCCCAAATTTTATATTATTTCCTTTTACAAGAATGGGTTTATGAAAAAGAAAAAATATGATGAAGAGGTGTTAATATTTTTCCCAAGGGCCTCCACGTAATTGTTTAGTGGTTTTTTATTATTCTTGTCTCTTTTCTTTTGGGAACTTCAAATTGTAGTGCATCATCCATAAATTATTAACAGGAGATGGGATTAACACCCTTGTTCATTATAACACCTTCCTAATCTCCATTTTTTATAGGCTATTTTAATTGGCCTCCCTAGTGCATGCCATATTATTATTAATAAGAAAGGTGAGATTTGGTCCCTATGATAATCCCTTAGAATCCCAAAAGAAACCTTGAAAAATAGCATCACTAGCATCTTATCTTGGAAGATAAAATCACTACAAAAAATGATGAAAGTTGAAACATGAGATTGTGGATCACATTTTCCATTATTTTTTTCAAATTTGATCTCCTCAAAACTCATAGGAAGGGGTGTGGCAAGAATTTAAAGTGAAAGTGAGCCATGATGATAATATGTAGATGTGAGGGATTGTGAGCTACTGGAGAGTGAAGCAAGTTGTCACTGCAAATTTCCCATGGATACTATACATTAATTGATTTATTACAAGATTAGTCTAGTGTGTAAAAGGGTGTTAGTAGTAGCTATAAGAGTAGAGAAAGGGTTATATGAAAATTATGCATGGAATGGAATAACTTGTGTAGTGTTAATATGACTAGAAAAAGAGTTAAACGATAAAGGTTGTATATCAAGAATGTTTGCATACAAATTAATGGGGTTTGATGTCAAAATCATGACCGTTTCAACATGGGTATAAATAGTAATGTTTACACTTGAAATTAACATATCCATAGAATTTTTTTTGTGTTATTTTTTAATGTGATTATTTGGTCTACTCATGTGTAGTGACTATGGTAGAAATAACAATGTGAACTATAATGACATAGAACACAAAAAGTACACATCCTCCAGATGATTTCAAAACTACATCCTTTGAAGGGAACACAATCTATTGAGAGGAGTGGTGATTTAGTAGATCATATCAAGCTAAGTGGGCTTAACCTTCGGGAAAACTCCTTTGTTAAGCACTCTTGAGCTGGAGTAGTACTATGATGGGTGACCTCCCAAGAAGGCCCAGTGCTTCACCTCTATTAGCATCACCTAGATGTAATGAGTGTTAAATGGACCATTAATTATCACGAGAGATGGGTTCTTGTGAATTAATACTCATGAAACATGGGTAAATGAGCTTGACTCATAAAAATAAACAGTTGAATCCTGATAGCAATATCACAAGATCATATCAATTCAAAATTCTTAACTTCTTTCATAGTTATCAAAATATATGATTCTTCACAACTAACCCCAAGAGATAAAAACATGAATCTTCACTACTAATAAGCACCATCAAGGGTACACATAAACACAAGAGAACACGAAATATTTTTGGAAACCCAAGATGGGAAAACCATGGTGAGAATAGGTACTTGGATCTATTGTCCAAATCCAGCCTCACAATGTAGAAATATACAAGTGAATCTTACAATATGAAGTAGGCACCAAAGACACCAATCCCCTATTTTATTTGTAGGCACAAACCTACTGGAGACACTAATCCCCAATTGAATTAGAACAACAAGTAGAGCACTAGTACTCCCAGAATATAAAGATAATGTGTGTGGGTCTTCTATATATCTCATACACATGCCAGAGTTATAGTTGACACTCTTCCTCACTACATATGATATTTTGATATTGATGCACACACTAAAATGTAATTCTTCCTTTGTTATTTACCATCTTACCTTCAGTTTACACTTGTGGCCAAATTTTCTTCATATCAATGTAATTCTTATCGACATACTACTACCATGCATCTAAACATTTGAAAGATATATACATGACATTACAATAACACTCTTCTATGTCATATAGGGATCCACAAATAGTCAGGATGACATAAGGTGGATCTAAATTCAAAAACCATGAAACATGTAACACGTTGGTCCAAAATCAAATTTTGTTGCCACCAAAATAACATGATGCCATGCGCTACTACATGGACCTTAATCAAGTCTTATCTTGACACCACACACAAGAATTGAATTCTAGATGCTACTAGCCATTACTACATATGTCTCAAATGCCAACTTGATAATAGATAGATACAAAGAACCTTCTAACACTTCAAAATTTTTGCATGTTGAACACATCATCTGAAAAAGTTCTCTAGACTATGATAGAATAATTGTATGCATACTCTTCTTTCAAACTGTAGAGTCTACAATATCTCTAAAAGGGAGACCTAAGAAACACCGAACTTTATAATTATTGAGCTAAAACATTCTAATATAGTCTTCCAGACCACCGCTATCATATGTAGTGAATTGATTCATGCATGATATTGCAAGCATACCACAATCACACCAACTTTTGGAAGGCATCCACTCAATAAAACTAATAATGTATGTTTCTTGATTTAGTGATATTATTGATGAGGCAACATCTGACACATAGCATACTACCAAAATATAACATATATTTCTATAAATATTTGCAACTCAAAATGATAAGTGAAAGGAAATATAATAATAGTTCAATTACTCCTACAATATTTTTCATCAATTACAACCTATGTACAACAATCTCCCCCTTTTTCATTGATGACAAACAACAAAATATTGGACCACTCATAAAACCATTGGGACACACATGAATAAATTCCCCCCCTTAGATTGATTACTCCTCCTTGGAAGACATAGCATTTTTAGTTCCATTTCTCCCCCTTTAGCATCAATGGAAAAGGTCAACACTTCTTTCTCCCCCTATCTGCATTTTTGGTACTTTGCATAATCTAGAAACTTGTTTCTCAAATAGACTCCCGCTAAGTCCATGCTTCACTACTTCTGAAAATATTCCACAAGACCACTCAACCTTCCTATGGTAGACAAGCCAATATCCCCCTCAACTTGAGTTTCCACTTTATTCCAAAGGAGAAAGCAATAACTCCTAGCTTCTACCAAAGAAACTTAAATGTATCCTTAGGAAGTGGTTTTTTTAATATATTTGCTACTTGCTCCTTTGTTTCAATATACTGCAACTTCATCTCCTTTTCTACAACTTTCTCTCATAAAATGATACTTGATTGCAATGTGTTTTGTCCTTGAATGCATTACTAGATTCTTAAAGATATTTATGACATTGGTGTTATCACAAAAAATGGAAATAGGTTTACCAAACTCAATCCTCATCTCCTTCAGGTTCTTTTTTATCCACAATATCTAGGTGCAACATGAATTTTCCACAATGTATTTTTCTTCAACTATAGATAAATAAATTGATGCATGTTTCTTGCTTAACAAGGACACCAAACTATTACCAATAAATAATTCTTTGCCACTTGTGCTCTTTTTTCATCTATGCTTCCTTCCCAATTTGCATATGTGTAAGCAATCATTTGAGTAAAATTTTCACTCTTAGGATACCACATCCAAACTCCATTGTAGCCTTCAAATATCTAAATATTATCTTTAATTACTTTAACATGGATTCCTTTAGGCGCTTCTTGAAATCTAGCAACCATTCCAATTGCTTTCATTATGTCTCATACAACAAACTAACAATCATAGATCTATACAAGGTTTGGTTTGTTGGGGTAGATTTGTCATCTTTACTCAACTAGCATCCTATAACTATAGGAATTCCCATCATTTTACAATCTTTCATCCTGAACTTACTTAGTATCTCCTTTATGTACTTGATCTGGGAAATGAAAATGCCTTTGTATGATTGTATAATTTGCAACCCAAGAAAGAAATCTATTTCACCTAGCATTGACATCTCAAATTCACTCTGCATTTCTTCTAAATCATCTTGCACATGTTATCATTGCTAGGTCACAAAAATGATTCATCTACATTGACCAAAACTATTAACATTTGATCTCCTATTTTTATGTGATTACTATTTGCACTTCCTCTCTAGAACCCTTATTACTACAAGTATCCATCCAACCTAGAATACCAAGTTATGGGATCTTGTTTGAGTCAATACAAAGACTTCTTTAATTAATGAGTATAATCTAGATTTTATAAACATTGAAACCCTTTAGGTTGTTCAATGTAGACCTCTTCTTCTAGCTATCCATTCAAAAAAATTGACTTCACATCCATTTGATATACATTGAAGTTCTTGAATGCTAAAAGAGATAAAAACATCATAATTACTTCTAGTATTGCTACCAAAGAAAATGTCTCTTCAAAATATATGCCTTCAATTTGAGCATACCCTTTACACACAAGTCTAGCCTTGTTCTAGATCACTTCACCTTCCTCATTCAACTTGTTTCTAAAAACCCACTTGGTTCCAATCACATTTTTGTCTTGGTCTTGGTATAAGTTTCCCAAGTTTCATGATATAATTCACTTTCCACAATCCTCTTCAGCTATTCATTGTAACATTCATATGCTTTATTTCTTAAATAATAACCAATAAAAATAACTTCATCAGATTTGGAATCAAACTTACCCAAATTTTCTTCATGCATTTTGATGTAGCAATTGCTTCCAAATATCATGAGATGTCTGACTAATGTTGGTCTTCCTCTCCATAACTCATATGTTGTTTTATTAGTCTTACCTTTGATCTAAAATTTGCTTAGGATTGTAGAGAAGGGGATTTTCTATTCATGAGTCTATTTATTCTCAAGAGAATCCTAAGGGGAAAACTTGCCTAAACTACCTCAAGGAACAATGCGAGATTTCAGAATCGGAAATAGAAGCATGTCATAGAGATTTTAAGAAAAATTGATGGGCTCTTAGCTAAAGGATGATAGCGCGGAACAAGGATGACAATATGGTATGTTGTAGTCCCAAAGGCACGCTGGTGTCTATGGAACAAAATTGAGTTTATCATAGAAAACAACAAAGTGACTCCTATTCTAATTACTAGGAAAATATTGGAATCTTTTGAGAAGTAATAGAATATAAATTAGTGAACAAAATGATAGAAATAGAGAGATAGAGATGGAAAATGCTCACAACAACCCATTGATGAAGCTTCTAGCAATGAAATATTTTCAATACCTACATACATAAGATAGGGGAGAAAAATTTGGCTGTATAGGGGTTTTCCTCAATCAAACCCTTAGTTTGGGGTTCCCACCTCCACAAATAGCTAAATAGATAGAAAGTGAACAAAGTAAGTATATAAAGTGATAAAAGAAATCCTCAGTCAAGGAGAACTGTATCACAAAATAGAGATAATTGATAAGGTATGTGCAAATCTCGAGATACTCAAAAGCACAAGTTAAGAGAGATATTGCAAGGCTTAAGGAAGCCAAAGAGAGACAAAGATAGCTACAAGAGCCAAGAGTGCAATGTAGACATTCTTAGAATGTGAGAGCTTGGGCTATTATGCTAGTTGTGCAAGAGAGCAAGAGGGAAGAAAGTGTTCAAGAGGGAGAAATTAAGAAGAGGGACAAATAGATTGAAAATATAGCTTTTAAAGGGAGAAGAGGAGGGAAAAGAAGCTTCTTGGGCTATTACAAGGCATCCCGGGCCATTACCACTGAAAAAAAGTTAACAAGTGGAAAACATGCTTGAAAAATTTGAAGTCAAAAATGTCATGGGATGTTAGCAGTGTGCGCGGTGCGTTAGTGTCGGACACATCACGGTATAAAACAATGAGAATGGGAAACACAGTTTAATGCAAAGCTCACATAAGGGTAAATGTTGAAAAAGGGGTTCAGCATCTTGAAGGGAAAAAGGGCTGATGTAGGGCTAGAATGAGCCTACACAAGTACTAAGGGAGTAGACACTAAAGAAAATACAAGAATGCATGTGAAATTGCAATGGGTAGAATTTTACGCATTACAAGGATATATATTGTTGTTTGAACCACTTCTCTCCAATACACATCTAGTAGATTTTCTTGACATAACATTGTTCTTTCCATCTCTTGCATGGTTTGCTTCTTCCTTTCTACAAATTTATTTTATTACAGAGTCCTAAGAGTAGAAAATTTCCTCTGGATCCCATGCTCTTCACAAAATTTGTCATACTTTTCAAAAGTGAATTCTTCACATTTGTCTGATCTAGAAACCTTAATTGTTCTTTCAGTTTCATTCTCTACTAATGCTTTGAATGCCTTAAATTTTTCAAATGCTTCTGAATTCTCTTTTAGAAATGTAATATAAGTTATCCTAGTGTAATCATTAATGAGCATCAAAAAATACTTGTCTCCTTGTAGAATTTTAGTCCTCATAGATCCGCATAGTCCCAATGGTTTTGATTTAGAATAATCCTTAGCAGGAGATTTTCTTTTTGTCTATTTTCCTTCATGAAAAATTTTACAACTAGTTGATTGAGGATTCTTAATATTTGGCATATCTTGAACCATTCCTCATGAGTTGAGATCTTTACAATGTCTTCAAATAAAATCAAGTCAAGTTGCAATCAATTCTTTTGAATACTAATGATTGTAGCCCTTCAAATGAAATCAAGTCAAGTTGCAATCAATCCTTGAAGGTGATGAGAATGACTTCATTCCATCAAGGAGATCAAATTTGAGTGGTGAGTTGTAGTAAATTTTCAATTGACTACTTGTTATCATTTAGAATTTATCTCTCAAAATGATACACTCTCTATTTATCATCAACTTTGTCATTGTGGAGGTAGAAATACAAATAGAGGGTTTGAAAGAAGTAATCCCCTATATGGAACAACCCTTGCCCTCCTTTTATGCGTGCAATTTATAAATCTAAAGAATATTGGAGGAATATTGAAAACAATTTGCTCATTCATGCATCACTAGCCCTACAACTTGACAAGATATGGAATCTACATTATCTCTATAATAAACAAAGATTAGGCAACCAAACCTGAAAGGAAGAAGCTAAAAACTAGGGACTTGAGGCTTGTGAAGTTAGTTTTTGGAATTAGATCTCTAGTCTAGGGCATCCTTGCACCCTAGACCACTCAAAATCAACTCAAATTCAAATCATAGGTACATCAATGTCTACCTTTTGACTTTTTGAAACTTAATTTTTTTGTGTGTTTTCAGTTTGTCATAATTCATATCATAATGTTGGATTTGCATAGTTTAGCTAGTCATATATTATATTGCATAAAAAATTCTAATTCAAAACCCTAATTCATCAGAGTTCAAATCCAAGATCGGGTGCTTGTTAGTCAAGCATTCATAAATCTTGAGTAGATCTGAATTCCCCCAATGTTATGGTGAATCCCACACACATTTCAACATCTTTGGAAAAGGAATTTATTCTAGTGATTAGATCTAGGAACTACTTTTCCAAATTTACATTTTCATAGTCTTTAGAGTTACAACTCACAATACTATCCCCATTACCTAATAAAATTAATAATAAATAGTTTAAATATAAAGAAAATTTAATCCATATCATTTTTAGGATTAGAGAGATTTTCTATAAATAATAAATCCAAGGACCCTCTTTATTATGTATGGATTAAATAATTGGGAATGTAACATCATTCAATTTTTAAGACTTAACCATGGAATTTAGTACACATGGGGACAAGTATGAACTTCTAGGATGCAATCATCACCAAGTGAAATCTTTAGCTCCCATAGGATAGTGAAATTTA
The DNA here is from genome assembly GCA_007258455.2 of Sequoia sempervirens. Lineage (NCBI taxonomy): Eukaryota > Viridiplantae > Streptophyta > Pinopsida > Cupressales > Cupressaceae > Sequoia > Sequoia sempervirens. Next base: position 5,117 of record VDFB02195472.1, on the reverse strand, counting down.
TCAAGAGTTGTTCTTATAATTTATAATGACATAATTGTATTTAATAGAAGCACAATATGTAATAACTCAAAATTAACAAAAAAATTAAAGATATTATTCAGCACCGTCAATAAATATTTCAAAAATATAATTTTGTTCCTATAATAAAAAACCATAATCATTACATGGAATTAATATCAAGAATAATTGACCATCCCAACAAAATTTCCTATGCATCCCCTATGATTATGCTCAACAAAAAGGACGGCCTATGGAGAATGTGCTAAAATTGCAAGAAGCTAAAACAAATCAATTATAAACGCAAGTTTTTTATTCCTATTGTTAATAAAATGGAAGATAACAAAATGTATGCAAAATAATCCAAGTTTTTATTTAGGGTGAAAGAATTAGAATAATTAATGCATGTGTTGTCACCTGAACATGTTAAGATGGACACTAAGAAGAGAGGATTATGGGGTCTAACAAGATACTATAAAATAATTATCATCATATAAAGAAAAAATATTTTGGGAAGGTATTAAAGTCAATTCCCAAAAATATCTGGTGGACTATTTGATATTCTAAAAAACTAAAGGGGAAAAATAAAGAAACCAAGACTTACAAATATTACACATTCCAAAACAACATTAGGAGGAAATATCAGTGGACTTCAATATGGAGTTTCCAAAGTTAAATAATCTTGATGTAATTTTAATTGTTGCTAGATAGATTCATTAAGTATGCACATTTTTGTGGACTCTCTCATCCCTTTCATCCTAATACTATGTAAAAGGAATTGATGAATATTTGACAAAAACTTCACAAAATTTCCACTATTAGATTGCAAAATAGAGCCATCTTAAAATTCCTAATCAAGTGGGAGAATTATTAAATTGAAGATGCAATATGGAATGATTACCAATTCATACAAAATATTTTAGAGTTCCTAAACATTGAGAGCAATATTTTTTTTAAGGGGGTAGGAATGTTATGATCCTAATATCATATATTTTGAAGTATGTATTAAATATTTTTAAGTAGATTAAGGATAAGCAGCTGTTATATGCTTAATATTAACATTAGTATTAGTTACAACCTTAACCCATCTTAACTAGAATGAAGGGTGTGGCCCTATATAGATATTCTTGTAAATAATAAAGAGAACTCTCTCCTACATAAAAAAATTGACTGAAAAAATGAATGGTAAGTTTCTTTGAGAGTAGATCTCACTACATACATTCATCTTAAAAATTAATTTGCTAGAATACTTGAAGGGAAATAAGATGGTGAAACTATCTACTAATAGAAATTTAAATAAAATATAACAACTTCAGAAGTGGAAAATACAAAGGATAAATAACTTGTAGTTGAAATATGAGAATTTACGCCAAGGATGTTAGTACATCACAAGGACGTCCTCACATCACACTATCATTCAACACATATGCAAGAATAAAGTCCCGAAATGCATGGTTTGAACTCTAGAATCCACCTAATCTACAAACACAACAAGATGAGAAAAATATTTTGGTTTTCTTGGGGATTTACCTTAGTTAAAGACTTGTTGTGGTGTTTCCATCTTCATAACAACCAAGATAGACAGATAAAAAGAATTAGATAGTTTGCATTATTATTCAAAGTGCATCCAAAAGTAAGCAAAGTGATTAAAATGAAGTATAAGGGATATGGTAATCCCAAGACTCTCAAGGGTACAAGATTAGAAAAAAACCAATGCTACTAGCAAGGCTTGATGAAACCAAAGAGAACAAGAGAGTTGTGACAAAACAATGTGAGAGCATTGTAACAAGTTGTAGAGAGTTATGTGTGAATTTAAGAGTGCAAGAGATCCAAGAAAGAGATAGCTTCCCAAAACTAAATGAGGATGGAAGAGGAAAAGGATAATGAGCCATTACAAATCACTCTGAGTCATTTCCACTGACTTGGAAAGGTGACAAGTGGCAAAACATTCAAAAATATTCTTTAAATGATAAATTATCATAGGATGCTAGCACTAACATAATTTATGCTAAAAGATGATAGATTACAAGAATAACATAAGGGAATTACATAAGTGACATAAAGAAGTGACCTTGAATAAAAAGGTCTAAGCACCATTAGAAAGAAAAAGGTTCGTGCAATTGCTTAAATGAAGCCTACACAAACACTAAGGGAATGGACACCAAAATAGACACAAAATATTGGTGAAATTGCAAGGGCATGCAATTTATGACACTATATTATTATCTAATTATTGAAGTGGTTTGCTATTTTACACATATTTGTATTTATTTCCAAAAAGTACTATACCATTATGGGTTGATACTAAACTAAGTATCTCTCACAGATTTATTATGCTAATAGATCTAATAAACCACAAAATCAACTTAAAAAACTTAACTCGCTACATATAATATTCAAATGTCTGTTAATGTAATAACACAAATCTAACTGCAAATGCCAATACTTTAATGTTCAAATTAAAGTACAAAAAATAGCATTCAAAGAAGTGAAATTAGTTTATAAAAATTAAACAAGAATATTTTAAATTCATTTAGACTAAAGAATTATGTACAACGCTATCCATATTGATAAATGATATTCAAATTCTTAATTCAAGCACACACAATCATATTCAAATTCTCAAACTGAACATATTCAACTGATATATTAATTTAATTCATATTATACATCCTTAATTTCATTCTTGTTTAATCAATAAAAGAAAAAAAAAAATTGAAATAACATTACACAACTATGAGAGTGCTGTATTTCTCGATTTTACTCTGTCTAATTTATTTGCATCAATATTTTGGATCACACTCTGTGATCCAAATAAATTATACACAAGAAAAATCCAGAAATACAACACTCTCATAGATTATGGACTGTGATAATATCTCTGATTACACAACTACATACCTACGTAAAAAACAAAATAATAAAATAACTCTGTTGTACCAATTATCCCTTTGTCAAATTGCTACTTAAACGTGTCTCAAAACATATCAGTTTATATGTGAACAAAAAAATTATACGTCGAAAACTTTCCTCAAAGGGACCTCATTATATATAATGAGAGACGTAAACATCACCATATTTAATATTTTGAAATTTCGTCACCATAAATTTTACAAACATCATTTGATCAATAATAAATACATAACATCATATTTATATTGATTTTCTAAATACCATTTCGACACAGGTAAGTAGGGTGTTGGAAAATGACTGTCTTTTCTGTTTGTTGTTTATCTATAATGCGAGACGTAAACATCCAGTACAGAAAGAAATACAGGTAATCTTCATCTTCATATTGCATTGACCTTGCAAAAAAACAAGCGAGAAATACAGAGTTTTAACCTATCGATGTCTCTCTGAATACCTATAAAATGCTGAGAAGTCGCGTACAGTCACCTTGTGGGGTACCTCTGTTTTCTCTTAGAGACAATTTAATAAATAGAAGGCAACCCAATTTCAAGGGTCACTTTCATAATAGTGTAAAAGTATATGTGGGTGTTTTAATAAGTATGGCTTTTTTTAATAATTAAAAAAATTATTAACTGACTATGGTTTTTCGATTGAAATTTTATTTAAATATGATTATATTCATATTTCATGTTATTTCTAAAATATTATATAAATGATGTAAATTGTTAAATAAAAATGGAAATAAAATCTTTGTATAGTCTATTATGTCATATGATCTGGTTTTGGGTTTTTTGAAAAAGACAACACTTTTAAGAGTTATTTCTGTAATCATATAAAAATATATGAATCATTTAATAAGGTTGCTCCTTTTTATCTTTTTGTTCAAAATAATTATCAATAGACTATGACTTTTTAGATTAAAATCTCATCTACATATGATTATATTAGTGTTTCAAATTATCTTTCAAACTAATCTAGAATAGGTGGAAAATCACAAAAAGATATATATAATTAAATTCAAATGGAATTTTCTTATAGTCTATGATGTTAACAACCTAGTTTGGGTCAATTAATAAGACAACACAATTTCTCAAGCTCACTTTCATAGTCATATAAAACTATATGTATGTTAATAAAATTGGTCCTTTTCATCTTATGCTTGAAATAATTACCAATAAAGTATTTTTTTTGTACTGAAGTCTCATTTAAATGTGATTATATTAATTTTATAACTTATCATTCAAACTTTTCAATAGTAGATGTCATTTCACAAAAAGGATATGAAAAATAAATAGAAATAGAAATAAAATATTTTTAGTACGTGTTGTGATGCAACATGGTTTGGGTAAAACAAGTGGATTATAACATATGGGGCTACCATATATGATTATTTATGTAGAAGAGACATAGTTGGTCTTGAAACAATAAGATCATTAATATACTTACAAGTAATGCTATATGAAACACATCATGAATATTTGATAGCAAATGAAAAGCTAGTTAATAGGTTACAACATTGACCTTCGTAGAAATTTTAAAGGCCCAACAAATTGATGAGTCAACTTAGAAGATCTCTCAAACTTGATAGAAATATTTTGGTGATTGACTCTTAACTACATTTCCCCAACAAAAACTCTTCAGGAGTTCTCTTAAAATATATATATGATTTCTACCTATTAGAAGCCTTTGCTAATTGTTGTATAATTACATCTATCTAAGTATCATACTAATGAAGAAGCATATCAACCTTCTCAATCAATGAGTTATATAAATTATATTCTATACAATCCCTTACATGATGTCATTTTAAAGGAAGAATTATATTTGTTATTATATGTAAATTTAACAAGTGACAAATTATTTTTAATCTACTCTAGATGTCTATGACATAAATTTTTAACACATATTTTATAACTTGCTAATTACATATGCTTGAAAGTTTCTATATCCTTGTCAACAAATGTATTTATTAGATATGTTGCAATCATGAAATTTTGTGAGATTAAAATTCTTCAAAAAATTCTATCAAATAGATCGCATGCCTTGTTCGTTCTTCTACATTTTTGAAGTATTTCTACCAAGTTTAATAACCACCTCAAGTTAAATCATAGTATGGCACTACTAACTTATTACTGGTAGAGGTGGGGGATCTAATAATTTTATATAAGAATATACATAAATTTATTGTATGCACATGAATAGTAAAATGA
>VDFB02195470.1:0-20023 GCA_007258455.2 Sequoia sempervirens | reverse complement strand
GCAAAACTTTATTAAGAAAAAATATTCTATAAAACACTATGAAACCAATTGGAAGCACTAGATATGATAGTTACAAATATAAATTGAAAAAATATAATTTTATCCTTCATGGAAAAAAGTTATGTGTGTTATCTGGTGAGTCAACTCATGAAAAGGTTGTTTCTTGAAAAAACTAGTTTTGAAGGATATGGGAAAAGAAGTGCAATATGATTCCAAAAATTGAAAAATATATATTTAGAATCTACAGAAAAATGTCACAAATCACTAGTTTGCATCATCTTCAAATTCCTCATAGTTTAGCCACTATAGGTGCCCTAAAGTGAAGATTTAGTTAAAAAAGTCAGTTCAATGTCTAGTTTGGCCAAAACTTATAAACTAGTATTGTGGGATCACTCTCCATGATTGGCTATGAGGATTTTTTTTGCAATTTGAATGCATCCAGCCATAGAGAGACATTTATTTGACCATAGTTCAAGCTTTCTTTTTAATTTTTGGATGAACCATTTTCACATTTCATATAATGAAACTCCCATCCCAAAGGGGATGTCAAGGTATCTTGAAATAACATTAGATGGTTGTTAAGTTTCCATTATGGGGATATCCAAGGAGGTGGCTAATCAAATGAAGTCATCCAAAATTCAGTTTTGTTAAGAGTTAGTTGGGAACTAATAGTTGAACAAAATAATTCCAAGACTTTGAGGGTGTTGCTAAGATCTTCTTGAGAGCTTTGAATGAATAATAAACTATCATCAACAAAATGAGAATTAATAGCAACTTCATCACTAGGTAGAGAAATACCATGTATGATGTTCTACTTTTTTGCATGATTTAAAATGCATCCTAGATCATCAATAGTGAGGACATAGTGGAAAGGAGCTAAGGGGAAGCCTCGACTTATCCATCTTTGAAGAGGAAAGGTTTGAGATAGTGACCCATTAATAGCTAGGAAAGCATTAGCATCATCATATAGGATTTTTATGTGGGCAATGAGCTTGGTACCAAAGCCTAACCATTTAAACATTTTTATCATGAACTTCCATCTAATCCTATCATAAGCTTTGTCAAAATCCAATTTGATGTGGAGGAAATTTTATCTAGTTTGTTGAGCCCATTCCATAGTTTCCCAAGCTAGCACCAAGTTATCTAGTATGAATCTTCCTCCAATAAAATCAATTTTCTTAGGCCTTATAATTTCCTATACTCTTGTAGAATGTGTTAAAAGAAGAGTAATCAATCTCCACCTTGAAATTTTGTTCTCATTTTTCCTTTAGGAATTAATTTAATCAACCCTTGATTAATAGGGGAACCTAGGGATCCTTGTGATAAGGCTTCTTTATAGACATCATATAAGTCATCTCTAATGAATGGCCACATTGTTTTATAAAATTCTATAGGTAAGCCATCAATATTGGGACTTTTTGAGTCAGCCATATCATTCAAAGCAACATCAAACTCTTCAAGGGTGAACAAGTGGTCTAAGTAGGTTTTTTGTTCAAGATCAACCTTATTGGAATGCAATTTCCAACCATATCTTCAATAATTTATTGAAGTTGATAAACTTCAATGGGATCCATAAAAAACTGTTGGTAGTGCTAAAGAAAGAGATTTGATATCATCTTGATTGTCATGTTTATGCCCCTCTTGATCATATATAGACATTATTATTTCTTGAGAATGTTTATGTTTGAGATAACTGAAAAATAATTTTGTTCCTTTGTCTCTTTCTTTCATCCAATGAAGCCTAGCGCTTGATTGAGCTCCTCGACCTCAATAAAATTTAAATCTTTTAAGTTTTGACTCAACAACAACCACTACATGTTGAAGAGAGATGCTAGCTAGTATTGAATTTAAAAGAATTCCTATTTTTTTTCCAATTGGTATCTTAATGTTTTTTCATTCTAGATCTTTTTCTATCCATTCTTTTCTCATAAGATCTTAGGAAATCTGTGAAATGGATAACAACTTCATTCCACCATTGTAACCAACTAGTTTTTTGTTGAGGTCTAGGGGCTTCATTCTAAATGGTGATAAGGGAAGCGAGGAAATTAGGATGGTTAAGGTGAGAGGTATTGAGATTGAAGGGTATTCTAGTGGGTTGGGAAGAACAAGAAGAAAGTTGATAGGCCAACAAAATTGGGAGGTGATCTAAAAGAGAGGTAGTAGCATCAACTTTAATAAGCCTTTTGTGCAAGGAAGGGACAATGGAAAGATAATCAATAAGGTAAAATTTGTCAAGATATCTAAGTTTCCCTAAATCACCCTCTCTTAAGTTGGACCAAGTGAACCAATATTAGAAATGAGAATCTCTTTTGTCTACAATGGGGTCTACAACTCTCATAATATTCCTCGTTAGGATCCAAGCATCAAATTGTTTTTGGGGAGTTTTATGAGAGTTGAACCAGTTTCTATCATAGTGATTTTCCACCATGTTAAAATCACCTCCCCAAACCCATTTACTTGTGGGGAGGTCATTAAGAATCCACTGCCAAAATTTAATTCAAGATGGGGAATCATTAGGAGCATAAATGGAGCAAAAGCCAATGGATCTTCCTTGGATCAACAATAAGCACCACATGCGCTATTATTGTTGGGATCTACTCCTAAAGAAATGATAAACTTAACTAAGGTCTAATTCCTAACACTAGACCCCCACTTTTGTTACATGAAGAATGGTTGTAAACCAACCATCCCTCCATAAGGATTGAAGAGAATGTTGGAGGCGAGTTTCTATAATTTTGATTTCTTGCAAGAAGATTACATCTGGCTTGTGAATTTGCAAAGCTTTCTTAACATGAACTTTTCTTGAGGGGATAGACAAACCCCTAGCATTCCATGACATGATAGAAAAATTCATTGAATTTGGGGTAGGGAATCCATATCCTCCAACTCCAAAAGGTTTGAACTGATTCTCCCTTAAGCAATCTTGCAGCTATAGTGGAATTAAAGCCCTAGAGAGGTCCTCATGAGGAGATCTAGACCTCTATCTAAGAGGGCTTGGAGAGGGAGATCTGGCTCTAGGTGTAGAAAGTTGATTCCCATGGTTTTGGTCATTGAACTACAAATTTGAGATTTCCTTTCCTTTTCTAATCATCTTCCATCCTTCCTCAAGGATGGCCTTCTTGTAAGATGAAGGTTTATATGAAGGAGAACATGTGACTGAAGAATGAGGATGATTATGCATAATATATGCCATAGGAGAGGGAGGGAAATATGAAGCAATGGTGGAGGGCCTTGATTGAGAGGGGGAAATGGTTGGAAATGGTTGAATGGAGGGGGATAAGGGGGAGTGTTTCCATGAGGGGAAATTTCACAAGAGTGGTGAACCTAAGCTACAGGAGGAGAAGAAACAGATGAAGGGCTTAGTGAAGATGGAGAGGGATTGGTTTTATGTTTATGAATAGGGTAGTCTTTGATTAAATGTCCTTCTTTGCAGTAGTAAAAACAAGTATTAGATTGGTTGAGGTAAAAAATGGGCTAAGAAAAGTAAAAGCTTGGACTGATAAGTTGTAGGGTCTCAGGTAGAGTTTGGTTTAAGTCAACTTAAATGGAAGCCCTATGGTGAACATAGAGGCTTGAGTACTTATCAAAATTAGTTTTTTCACCATAAAACTCTGCCTAATTGGACTGCTATGTCTTTCAGGAATGGACAGAAAGTCAAATTCAGGAAGGGGAATTCTGCCCACATTAGGTATCGAGACTTAGAAGCTCCTTTGGGGTGGAAGTCAAAATCCCATGCCTATAGATAACAAATTTGTCCACATATTATCTAAGAACCATAATGCAAAGTATCATGTGCATTTTTCGCTGAAAAAAATGTGCATGCAATGTAACCCTTGCCTAGCCCTTTGATAGATTCTATCATCCAACCCCTATTTTCCCAAAAAAAATTTGCCCATTTATAAAAATCTTTCTCAGAAGGGATTTCTTGAAGGAAAAATAAAATGACTGTTCTTTGCTTACAATCATCAATCATATCTAAAACCTCATCAAAGAGAAAAAAAATCAAGGATCTTACCTACATTGGTAGCTTCTTGAGTCTGGGACGAATGCTAGACACTCCTTTTTCTGTATGAGAATTTAACTGCTCTTTCACCTCTTCCTTAGACTTATTCTGGAAATTTGTCTTCATAAAACCAGTGTTGGAGGATGTAAGTGTTTGTGGGCAATGGCCAGGCTTACTCTCTACAGCCTGTGCAGGAATTTCTTCTACTGTGTTTACATTCGGCTTAGGAAGAGCTAAAATTGGGGTCTGGACTGAATTGATCTATTTCCCATCGCATTGGAAAGAGAAGGTCTCCCGAGCTTTCTTCTTCATGGACATGATAAACTCATTGTTGGGTTTGGCGGAAAGTAACTTCAGTTAGTCTCTACCAGTTGTTCATTCAACACAATGGTCTCGAGTGGTGCAATGCTCTTCTAGGGAAATTTTCACAAGACCTTTTCTTCTCCGAATGATTTTCTGCATCTGTGTGTGGTGGCATGATCGTTGCAAATGTTAGGGTTTTGATTCGTGGCAAACTTTCGACTCACTTCTCCTTCCCAGAATTTGAGATTCAACAAAATTTCACTCCAGAAAACAGTTCATATGGATTACAGATTTCACCACGCTGAAATTGATTGGTTTGCAACTTTCGACTCGTTACAAAAGTCACAACTTTACCTATTCGCCAAGTCGACTTTTGTTATATCTTTTATACGGCTCTATGCAATGCACTCTGTAATTAATTTGGGGCTGTGGGCAAAGCTAAATTCCTCTGGGTTGCGCGCGCCCTCCTCAAATCCCTTGTCTATAAACGCGAAGTCCTCTGTTGCCGTCTCTGTGCAAATCCTCTAGTATACCACATACTTTTTCACCTTTAAATTCTCTTCATTCCCTTTGTAATGTAATAACTCCTTTTTCAACTTTTATAAAGAACTTCATTAGGTAGTAAGCACTCTTCTTTGTTCTCAATTTTATCAAACATTGATTTTCATGAGATTATATATTCATATGAAAAAGAAATTAATGATTAATTTATTCTTTCAAAATTATCACATCATTTTTAATCTAAGAAACTTTTTCAGTCTATACATCTAGAACTTTCCTTATATTTGAAAAGCTTTTAATAGTTCTCTACTCTCTACCTGTAAAAAATTGATTAAAAGTCAACTTATAACTAGCAATTGCACCTTGGTGTGCAATGGGTACGCCAAAGAGGTATGGAAGATCAATTAGGAAAAAAGTTTGGTCAATTTTTTGAAAAACAAGATATTTAAAAATTATTTTCAGTTTAATAATCACTATTTTATTAAAATGAAAATTAAGATTGGAGAAGTGAAAAGTCAATATCGGTGAAGAAGAGTTTGGAGGAGCGAAAACCAATAGCGGCGGGGAAAGCATAAAAAAATTATGAACGACTGAGATTCGTTTAATCATCTTGCATTGATGCGGATGCAAGATAGCAGCCGATATGCTTTTACAGGTCGCCTCATTCACAGAGGGAATTGAATAGGAAATTGTTGTAAAGACTAGTATGTGCGAGAATGTTGGTTTTGGGGTTCCTCCACAAGCTTTGCCAGTTTTGCCATTATAGAGTCATTTGCCTTGGCTACAGTCGTTACACTTGAATACCCTGCATTTTTTAGTAGTTTAATTTAATTCCACTGTAGATTTGATTTTGCAGAATGCCAACATGCTAGCCAACAATGCAAATGAGATACATATGTGGCTTCTTCATGGGCATGATTTTTGTAATCTGGCTCATGACAAAGGGGCATTTGATCCCTTGAAGGACACTAACAAATTTAACCTAATAAATCCACCAATGAAGAACACTGTGCCTTTGCTTCGATATGGATGGACGACTATCAGATTCAAAGCACATCAATTTTTCAGAGAATGAAGTTTTTTACAAAGAAAGAGTGCAAAAGCATAAAATTGATATTTCATTCACTTTGTTGTTTCTAAAAATTTTCCAAAGGTTGCGATTCTTTGCATAGTTGGAAACCCTCTTTGCCGAGTTTTACGTCGTGATCTCTCAAATTAGCTTCACCCACTTCAAATAAAATAACTTCGACATAAAATATTATATTTTAAAAAATATAAAACAAACATACAAAATCGTATTATAAAAATTAAAATGTACATTATTAAATATAGATTTATAAAATTATTTATTTTCAATCACTCGAATAGTTATTCAATACCCATCAAATCAATGATAATCATAAAAAAAAAACTACACAACATTAATACATAACCATACATTAACACTTTAAACCATAAAACTAACACTAGATACAAAGTTACTAAAGAGAAATCAGAGATACACTCTAATCCGAAGCCATGCCGGGCCAGTTTTCCTGCGGTGAAGTTAAAGAAGATGTTGGCGTGTTGCTTATGGAGCTCGAACATTCTGTGCTTTCCTGCAGCATCTCCTTGATTTCCATGAGACGGGCAACAACTTCTTTCATGGTTGGTCTACAGTCCCTTTCTGTAGCAAGGCACTCAAGGGCCAATTCAGCAACTGCAGCAACCGTGACCTTCACCTCGTGATTTCTTTCAATCTTCAAATCTGGATCGACCAGTTCATTCAAAAGACCCCTTCTGAGCTTGTCTGTGGCCATATGAGCAAGGCTGATTTCATTTCTATTTCGCATAATATCCACTGCTAGTTTGGCAGAGATGATCTCCACCAAAACAACTCCTAAGCTGTACACATCAGACTTCTCGGTGAGCTGGAAGCATTGATGGTACTCTGGATCAACATACCCGGGTGTACCTTGCGGAGCAGTTGTGATGTGTGAGACATTCAGAGGCACCAATCTGGAAAGCCCAAAATCTGCAACTTTTGCTCTGAAATGTTCGTCGAGAAGAATGTTACTGGATTTAACATCTCTGTGAAATATAGGAGGATCGATGTTGTGGAGATACGCCAAGGCCTGAGCAGTCTCTATGGCAATGTTTAAGCGAGTTGCCCAAGGCAAGCCTCTGGGAGTTCTTCGGCTCCCATGAAGGTGATCAGACAAGGTCCCATTTGGCACAAACTCGTAAACAAGTAGTAGCAGTGGACTCTGCGGGCAGGTAAAACCATAGAGACGAACAAGGTTTGGATGACAGAGGGATGACAATATTTGTACCTCGTTGATAAACTGTTCAACAGTTCTGGAGCTCTCCTGATAAAGCTTCTTCACTGCTACATCTCGTCCGTCCTTAAGTTTACCCAGGTATACCACGCCAAACCCTCCATCTCCAAGTTCGTTCTTCTCGTCAAAGAAATTTGTCGCCTGCTGTAGTTCTTGATAGGGAAATATGGTTAAACTGCCTATCATATACGTTACCAGACCTGCTTCCATGTCTCCTCTCTGATAATTACTGTAATCACCACCAAGCTGGCGGGTATAACCCCGCTTTCTTCTCTTCACATACAACATATAAAGCACTGCTAGTGCTGCCATCATTGCGACTCCGCCCACGGAGCTACCTGTATTACAACATTCTAATTTAATATTAAACTTTTCAATAGTTAAATAATTAATAATAATTTAACAGTTTATGTCAACAAAAATGATTATTGGTCATTAAACGAGGTAATAATATTATCAAAATGATTGAAATAATGTAATAGATGAACAAACTGAATCATTTCCCACACATATTTAGCTTTGACGTAAAAATTGAGGACATTAAAGAGGAAGGGATGCTTACCTAGAGCTATAGCAGTCTTATTAGCAGTATTAGACCCACCTACGTGGTCTCAATAATAAATAATGGCAGAGTTAGTCGTTAGTAGTAGGCTTAGGAAATATAGAAGAAAAAATAAAAACTCTGACGCTTTTCATTCATCTGTCAATGAAGTAGATAAGGAGTTACGGCTCTTACCAGGATTCAACAATTTGCAACTCAAGTGCGTCAGATTTTTCGTATCGTAAGTACAAACCTCTTTCCCAGGCTTGCAATGTTCGCAGCCTTTGCTGAAATTCCATTTTACTCTGAATCCACGCTTTATCCTTTCAAGCAGCGGTCGACTCTCTCCGTCGAGGTTTTTAACAGGTAGATGCACTAATGATTTACAATATGTACCCAAACTCAAGTCTGAACTGGAAGAATAGTACCAATTCTTATTACATTCTAAAACATACTCTTCAGTGGGCAGGTACTCTCTTATCTCTTCTCTGCACTCTCCCCATAGACTTATATTCATGTATTCATCAGAAATGCGAAACTGAGGGCTAGACCAGAATTCCATTGTATGGTTACTGGTCGAGGGGTTGCATGCATCTCCCCACATATTTCTATCAACTATTTTCATCTCATTGACAGAACCGTCTTTCCGGTGGTCAGAAGGTTTCAGTAGGTAGTATTGGTAGCCACTGATGTTAATTAAAGGCATATTCACTGTATGATCACAGTCGAGCTGAAGAGCTGGGTCACCGCAGCCGCTGTTTTTTCTTCCGAAAGGATATTCGAACAAATGATTCCCACATTTGAAGGGTTCTCGACAAGCTTGAGGTGAAGAAGCGAGGCATGGCATGCATATTGTGAAGAAAAGAAAGAGGTATACAGCGGGTAGAGTGAAATGCTGAGAATGGGATAGCTGAAGAGATAGTCCTTCCATTTTCATGTGTAGAAGAAATGAGTTAAACAGGTGAAGATGAATGACAGTTTAATAGCAAAGAAAGAAGGTGGGAGAAGCCAAGAAAATGATGAGGTGTGAAAAAATACCCAAGTCAATACGCCAATTTGACTTTACTTTCGTTACCGACATCAAAAGTCGGAGTCAATACATCAATTTGACTTACCCCACTTAATTTATAAAGGTCAAATTCAACACTTGAATCGCGGGTAGCTATGAAAAATAAAATACTACTGACTTACTAAATTCCACGCGCTTCCTTTGACGCATCAGAGTCGTATATGATAAAGAAACATTTGAGTTCCGCGAAAGTTACGTTAAGTTTGACGTAGAGTCGAAGGTCGCAGATCTTTAATTTATAAATTATGTTAGGGATATTTCTATGAAAATCACTCCATTGCTAGGGAAATTGCATCGAACGCATGGAAATATGAAATTTGGGTCCTAGGGGCCACTTTTTTTAATATTGTCGGAGGAAGCGAGTTTTTTCTCTTTCTTTTTTAAATAAATATTTTTTGGGGTTTCTTGTGGAATGAAAATTGAAAAACACTAGTCAATAAATTCCATAGAAAAGAAGCATAGCGTTCGACATTAATTATTCATCGTAAATGTATTGTAAATGTTTTTAATTAAATTATAATAATGCAATGGTGAACATTATATAGGTGCTTTGTTTTTATTGATTTTGAATTTAATTATTTATTATGTGATGATTAATGAATAAATGGTGTATTTTTAGCTGATATGATTTTATAATGGATTTGCAAGTTCATAAAAGTATGAAATACTTGTTTCATGTCATATAATGTTTTTACGGTTATTAAAAAATCTATTTTCATAGTTGGTATTGTGTATGAGATGGTTTTATAGTTCTTAGGAATTCACGTATAATCTCTTTATGATCAAAGTGTACAAAAATCTTGTCTCCCTCCAACCAGAAGAGGCAGCTTAGAAAAAATAATGTGGATTTGAATGCATTAATTCCCCACATCTAATCTCAGTTAGGAAAAATATCTTTGATTGCCTTGTAGGCGTTTTGGATTTGGTTGCATTTAAATTTTTAGATCTATTTTGTCCTTTGAGAAGATGCTTTTATTAATGTTGTGTTGATTTTTATAGTCATACATTCCCTATCGTCACCCTCAATCACCACCTAAAGCGTACATAAATACATTAGGCTATCAATTGATCAATCTATTAACAAGCTTCAGAGTAGAATGACATTTGCATTAGTTCAAAACTTCTCAAGAAACACTACCTTCTTCTAATAGGTAAGAATGCTTGGATTTTGATAACAAATGTTTAATGGACCAATTCATTATGAAATATCTATATGTTGAAACATTCTTGATTTGTCTTCATGCTTTTATAATAGGGTTAGATCATTCATGTGTGTAAGGGTAATGACTCCATGCAGTTTGAATTTATACAGTCTTTTTTAATCAATGAGAGTCCATTGGTATTTGATAGAGTCCATTTGTAGATGCCTTTGATTATAGACAAAAAAATGATTCATAGTTTGTTTAGAACCATTGAGAGGGATCATTTGGATATATGACTTTGTGATTAACAAGCAATGGTATGAGCAAGAAGAGGCAAGTTTCCTCTTTTATTTGATTATAAATGGAGTCAAAAGACTCAAGACCCACTGATGGGTGTTAAACATGTTCAATTTTATGTCTTTTTACCCTTTATTTTTTCTCAATTCGCCTTATTCCTAAGTCCCCTTTGCCATTACTTATTATGAAAATAGAGGATATTTGATATGTTTTTAAGAGGTGGAAGAATTCCTTCTAAATGCTAAAATCGTTGAAATAATGATGTCTTTTGAATGAATTGCTACAAGAACTCAATGTGGCAAAGGATCCAATTAGTATGGGAAATCAAGCATAAAGAGTGGAACAATTTGGGAGCTGTGGGACGCAAGGATATCTTTTCTTGTTTTTGTATTTTGTTTTAAACTAATAGTTTTTGTAACCAATTTGGGTTGTGGCCTATGGACAACCCAATCAATTAGACTATTCAATTTGTTGGCCATTGGCCATAACAAACTGTGTCTTTTATTATTTTATTCGGTGGTGATCGATGAACATACACGCCTATATATATGTGTGCTTCGAACTAAATTGAATATATAGAATATACATAAAAAATTTAGTTGATGATATTATTGTGTTGAATATTGGATGCATTGATCGTGGTTTGAGATAGCAAAAATGTTCTTTTTTGCTCACCCTATGGACCAGAGGAAGGGCCCCCTCTCAAGAAGCTTGGTGAGATTGTTTTATGGATTATTAGTTTAGATCTTTTATATCTCAGGTGTGTTGTGAATCAGTTTAATTTCTATTCAAGGTTAAAAATCATTGATAATACAACTTGTGTGATTTGGTATTAAGAGTTGCAATGAATTCTCTATGGAATCTAATTTTGGTTTGAGGAGAAAAGAGTGTGTTTCAGTTGTAGGTTAATTACCATGTTTCTCATTTCAAATTATGTTGTGTTTTATCTGTAAAGCTTCTTGTTGTGTTCCATTCACTTCTCATCTCTCTATTGTTGTATTTCTTCCTCTTGTCCCATTCCAACCTTCTATCGCAATTGAACTTCCTGTTGCCTATACTCTTTCAATACATCTTTGGCAATTGAATTCTTTCTTTTACTAGTGTAATGGTTGTTGTTAATATTTATACAAGAGTGTATACCAACATATTGAGTTTTTGTTATTCAAGTTTAGCCAAAAATAGATAGATTGATTGAAGTAGGTAAACAACAATTTAAGAAAAAAATTCATTCATTTTCAAAGTGTTCTTTTGAATTTCAAATTTCAAATTATCTTTTCAATTCTTAGATTCATCCATCCCCCCTTAGTTCATTAGTTTCATCCCTTAGGTAGATTTCCACAACATTATCACAAGCTTACGCCCCCAGATTGACACTTGAAGGATAAACAAAGGAAATTATTGTGAAATTCTCATAGATTAGCCCAAACCTATTTGTTAATAAAAGATAGAATTACAAGGATAACAAGAATAAATTTATCCCATAGTTTAATCCAATCATTTTGGCACCATTGTGAGGGAATGGTGTTAAAGGCCTGTCAACCTAGTGAACTAAGTTAGGAGCATTGCACTAACGAGAAAGTCTACGCCATAATTGACCTCATTTGGATAACTACCCTTATTTTGCTTTGTTGCAAGTCATTTAGGTGAATGAATCATAGTAGGAATAGTAGAGGGATATTTGTTAAGAAGGATAAAGGGATTCATACAAAACTTGAAAAATCCAAAAATAATTCAAAATCATTAGTTAAGGGAAGTAGCTCACAACAAGAAAAGTTGAAAACTAAATTGCAATCTTCAAAGCTACCTGAACCTGATATTGAGAAGTGTGTCATAGAGTCTACTACTATTGAGACACCTACAGGTACCTGTCCAAGTTCTCCTGAAATACTGTGAAAAAAGGTTGAAAAGATCTTTCGGGAAACTTACAGACCGGAAGCTGGTCCATTCTCAGAAGAAACCCAAGAGCCATTTAAAACCTACTTTACCCCTTGGGCATTAGACACCATGGATCACAACAACAACAATAACATCATCAACAACAACAATAATAATAGGGCATTGGCCAACAATAATCTGGTTACCTTTGAGTTTCCTATCACATATCCTGAATGAGATGCTCCTATGAAGAACATTCCTCATTCGGCTTTACTTATTTTTCATGGTATTTCTATTGAGGATCCTGAGATTTTCTTGTTTGAATTTGATGTGTTGTGCAACAACTATGATTATCAGAGTGGCATGCAAAATATCAAATTGTTCCCAACCATATTAAAAGATGTAGCCCTACATTGGTTTATGAACGTCAGAAATATTAGGACATCATGGGATGTCATGAGGGAGTTATTTTTTAACAAGTACTAGGAATACTATAAAACCTTGAGGAAGTCTAGAATGAACTCTTTCGTATGAAAAAGAAAGAAGATGAGTCAGTTTAAGACTATCTTGAATGCTTCATGTTCAGTCTTCAATGGTCTCATCAACATGGGCTAAATGACGATACCATTAAAATGTTGTTTCTTAGAGGCATAAGAGATGATGTCATGGAAGCATTAAATTTAATAGGTAAAGGGAATATCTCTAAAATGGAATTTGATGATATTTGTAATATATGTAGGAATTAGTCAAGGTACCAATGCTTGGGAAGGAGCTATATAAGTAAGTTGTATTCTACACGAGCTTCAATAGGTATCACCAAGTGTGAGATAAGTAATCTACTTGAAGACCTTAAGATTGATTTGTTAAGTCATATGGGTAAATAGATAGACACTTTATATACACGAAGAAAATAGGAGGAAGCTAAAAAACTCTTAGTTGTCTTTTGTCCCATTTTTTTAAAGAAGCACAGTGGCGAGGAGTGTCCATATAATAGAACAAAGATATCTTCTTTAGAGGAATCCGATAGGGAAACTACTCTAAAACCTCTTCCTGTAGGGATGATCAAGGTAGAATACATAGATGAACCTGTTTATTTCATGTCCCAAAGAAGATCGTGGCAACCAAGAGAAATGCCCCCACCTAATTACCAAGTTGTATCCCAAAATGTTTTTCAAAAAAATTCCTTCCCAAACCAGTCTGGATGGTATGGAAATGGGAAACACCATCCATACTACCCTTAGTGGTCATAACAATATCTACCTACTCCACAATTGTGGCAAGCATGGCGAGCACCACCACCACCTTATCCACAATATCAGTCATTTCCCCCATATCCACCACCTCCAACAATAAACCCATATGAGCAATCCCAACAACTCTTACCATTTGTACCAATATCTAATCAACCTTCTAGTTTGACCCAACCACCAAAAGCCACACCAATGCATGCCCACACAGCTCATACCCAATCCAAACAATAAGGTGACTCAACAAGTTTATAATAATGAAGTGATAGGGTTCTTGACTTATCCTATTAATGCATTAGAGATTGAAAGTGTAAACCTAAGGTTAGGGAGGAACCTTCAAGGACCGACCATCACAGAAGATGAAGACCATTTGGTTGAGCCCGTAGAACAGCAACCAAAGCCTCCATTTCTAGATAGGTTGCAAGAGAAACTAAACTAGCAAGAAACATTTCAATCTGATTTTGATTTTATGAATGAGTTATGCAATGTTAACATTAAGATTCCTTTGTTGCAAGCTATTTGAGATATTCCTATGTACACCAAGGAAGTTAAAGAACTTTGTGGAAGGAAGCAACAAAAGAAGGACCCCAAGACAATCCAAGTCATTGGACAACTTGCAAACTTGATGCTGGGAAAGATTTTAATCCCTAAGTATGCGGATCCCTGTAGTCCAATGATTAAGGTACATATTGGTGACATAACCATTCCAAATACACTTGTGGATCTAGGAGCAGCTATAAATGTAATGACTAATGAGAGAAAGGTGAGGCTGACCCTTCAAGGACAAAGACCTACTCCAATAGTCTTGTAAATGGTTGATCGTTGCCTCACAAAACCAGAAGGTATGATTGAAGACATCATTATTTCTATTGAGTCTTGGGAGTATCCAACATATTTTATGATTTTGCAACCAAAGATTAAGTTGGGGGGATACCCCTTGATTTTAGGAAGACCTTGGTTATCTACTACTAATGCCTTCATTTATTGTAGGTTTGGAAATATGGTGATCTCAAATGAGAAGCAAATGAAGCAATTGACACTATACCCTCCAGTAAACCATTACCGGAAAGGGCATGTGCAGGATCATGGTATGCCAAAAAGTGGCAATGGAGAAAAAAATATGTGTTTTCAACTCAAAAACGCGAAAATGGTGAGTTGACTTTTTGGGGCTCGGGTGACTACCGAGGTAGAGGAAAAACTTAGATTTAAGAATCGGATATCCGATCCAAATCGGATATCTGATTTTGTTGACATATATATATATAATTTTCGGGCGACCAAAACTCATTTTCACATTTGCATTCGGCTCAACCGCGGCGGGCGCATAGTGGAAAGTGCAAATCAGATATCCGATTTGAAATCCATCTCCAACAGGTAAAATTCTTGATTTTTTATTTGCTCTAATCAAATTTTCAATTAGATTTGTTTAATTTTAGTTGATTTTTTTCAAAATAGGGTTTTTTGGTAGATTTTTTATGAAAAATTTGATTTAGCATGGATTTTGATGAAAATTGAATGTTTGCAATGGATTTTGATGAAAATTGAATGTTTGCAATGGATTTTCACTTAAAAATATGTTTTTTATGTATTTGGATTAAAAATTAGAGAATTTTATTAATTTTTGTTAAAAACTAGGGTTTTTGTTGGATTTTAAAAAAAACTAGGGTATTTTTATACTATTTTCATTTATATTGTCTGATTTTAATTAGATTGATTTGTTTTTATATTTAATCAGGCATTAGCATTAAATTGTTTTGAATCTTGTAGAAAATTTATGAGCTTCATGACCTTGTGTCACTTCACTAATACCCACGTGAGATGTAGTTGTAGACTTATGGCTTCCTATGTTGCAATCATAGCCAATGTTGAGCTTGATTCTTATAACTCTTTCACTCAACGTATAATGTCTACCCAATCCATCTTATATTCCCTCCCTAGTCCTACATTACCCATGTCTTTTTTGTAACCTAACATTTATGTGGACTTGGCATATGTTATTTCTAAGGTCCCCAATGATAATCTAGAATAATTGGATAAAGACCTACAATGAATTCAACAATTCTTAAGCATTGAACCTTTGGATGGAGAAGCAATCCCTCTTTTGGATAGCATTGGGAAGTTGGTAAATGATTAGGAAGGGATAGAAGTGTTACGTAGCCTAGCTAATATAGTAGATTCTAATATTCCTTCGGTAGCTAGTTTCACGAAATTTTTGACTAATGCTCAAAATCCTTTTGGAAAATAAGTTTCCTCTCCCACAATAATGCCTTCTATTCCCAACTTTACACCTCCAATCATAGCATCAATGATGGAATATAACAATGGTTTAAACTCAAGCTTAGGAATTTCTAGTGGAAATTATAATAGTTTTGTCCCTTCACCTATAACACCTTCATATTCATCACCCCTCCTAAACATGAAATATAATATCCCACCATTCCTCCATACTAGTTCACCATACTTGAAAAACTCTCACAACATGTGGCCCAATGATTTTGTGATAAATCAACTTTTTTATTTAAAGCATGAGATTATTACAACAACAAATTTCAAACTTAAACCAAAATCAAACCAATAGTAAACATCCAAAATACCTTACACATAGTTCATTAATGTTCACTATTTTAAATACACCTATACTACAAAACATTGAAATACCTCACTTTGGAAAGTACAATGGTAAAAAATATCCTAATAACCATTTGTTAGTTTTTACTACCTTGTGTAGAGACTTTATTTTTGAAGATTCACTCATAGTGAAACTCTTTTCTAGATCATTGAAAGATATGGCCTTGGATTGGTTTTGTTCATTGTCAAACAATCAATTACCTCCTTTACACAACTCATTATGATTTCCTCCAACACTTTCAAGTGAACATCAGTCCTCAAGTTACATTAACAAATTTAGTTCATTGTAATCAAGGACCTAAAGAGAAAATAAAAAACTTTATGAAATGGTACTAATCCCTTTATTTGAAATTCTCCTATAGTCTTCAAGATGTTGACATTCAAAGGGTAATTTATAGGTAACTTACAACCTAATATTCAAGATAAGAAATTGCTAATGAAATATCCATCCTAACACACGTTTTTGTATAACCCTTCATGATTATCGAATATCGATTAGTTGGTATGAAGGTACCCCTTCATAGGCTCCTATTGGTCAATCATATAAGTCATGCCTCAAAACAACTATCAATCATTTAAAAAGAAAAACAAAAATATTCATTACTTGATAAACATTCATGTCAAACTGCCATAATATTGAGATGTAAGTAACTACCGTAAACATAACTCTAGATATAAATTTAGGCCATGAGATAGGAAATTTTCATAATTGTTTGATTCTCTCCATGTCATCATGTTGCAATTGTTAAACAAGAATATGATTCAACTTCCTCCAATTAGTCATATTCAAACAATTAAACCTTTACCACCAAACTTTAATGCAAAACATTTTTTCAATATCATCATACACCTCGACATGATATGGAAAGATGTAAGCATATTTATAACCAAGTGCAAGACCTCATTCTAATCAAATCCAAATTTTGATGACCTATTAATGACAAAGGAAATAAATTGGTTTTTTCACCTAATCAATACTTACAAATATTTACAAGCCCATTGCCAATTCATTCAACAAACTTTGTTCAATACAATGATAATGAAGAAGATGATAATGATTTTTCCATCTTTATAAACATTATTAATATTCAAAATCATAAAGGAAAAACCAATATTTTGTTTGACATTTCTTTTACATATATTGATTCTTCTATAACTACACTCTATGGTCTTCTTTATATCAAGTTTGCAGAAACCCGAAAAGGGGAATACTCATTGATCCCATGTACATAGTGAATATGATCAAAAAAGAGTTATTGTATGTACATGAACTTTATGCAGATGATTATGAACAATCAAAAGCATGATTAAAAGCTCATGATGGTTATGGCTTCCCTATAATTGGTTTGATAACTCTCCCAGTAAAGGTTGGACCTAAATAGTTGGGTGGTTTTGATAGATTTTTTATGAAAAATTTGAGTTTAGCATGGATTTTGATGAAATTTGAATGTTTGCAATGGATTTTGACTTAAAAATAGTGTTTTTATGTATTTGGATTAAAAATTAGAAAATTTTTATAGATTTTTGTTATAAACTAGGTATTTTATAATATTTTCTTTTATATTGTCTAATTCTAATTAGATTGATTTGTTTTTATATTGAATCGAGCATTATAGCTGCTGACAATGAAAATGCACCAATTCCACCACCTCCACCACCTCCACCTCCTCCACTTCCACCTCCTCCACTCCACCACCTCCACCACTCACAGCCATCAATTCAAGAATTAATTTCTAAAAATTGCAACAATTAAGAGGCATTTCTAAATTTTATACGAGAGTCCCTCGATTATCTTCATGTCAAACACAATGAATGAAATAATTAAAATATAGAAACCCTCTCCTGCAACATAATGCCTTTCATTCGTGGAAAACATGAAAGAATATTATGCATGGATTTCATTGTCCTATGATGATGGAAAGACTGAATAACCAAAGCCCAAATAGGCTCTTTATTTGTTAACCCCGCGACCTGGCTTGCCAGCTTAATGTTAATAAAACAAAACTTTCTATAAAATGGTGCACCTATAGAGACATTGTAGAAAAAACTTTTGGGATCGCTATGCATGGTTTTGAAACCACCGGTCAACAATTTGATGTACCATTTTACTTTATAAAAAAATTATATGCTGAGTTTGTATTAGGGCATCATGTCAATTACTTTGACATTAGACCCTTCCAGGGCGTTGGTGGAGGTATGCCCCAGGATAGAGAAGGGGTAGTTAGAGTAATACCCCGCCCACATGTTCCCCTCCCTCCCCTTCCTCCGCCACCTCCAGTATACCATCCAGATATTATGCAAGATGCACCTGGCCACGCATTCATCCACGCTATTCACCACTCTTTGAGTGGTCTTTTGTTTCAGATGCTTCAGAGTAGCTCAAACGGCCATTCCCGTGGATACAGACACCTCGAAAGTTGCTTTCGCATCCTCGCTGTGTCCACATATTTGTGTACTACATACTCTGCTCCATGTGCCAAATATGTTTGGTCCTCTTGTATAGCCTGTCGAGCATCCCCTAGACACTTCCGATTATGACTTCCATGATGTGGATATTATAGATCAAACGCAGGGGAGTGAAGCACACCATATAGAGTCCTCTCCTGCTAGAGAGGGGGACATTGGAGGCGTGACATAGGTAAAATTTAAGTTGTGAATTTATAACTTGCATTTGTTTTTAAATGAATATTAATAAGAGATAGTATAATGTACTAATATTTATTTACATGGTCTATTTAACAGTTGATGTCCCAGGAGGAGCTGACAAATGTGATGGATAGCACCCTAAGGGCCATTTCATTTGGCCTGGACATGCACACAGTATATATTTTTGCACTCATTCATTTTACATTTATTTCTATTGTATACTTTCTTGTCCTTTGAATTGTCATTAAAAATGAAATTATATAATAACTTATATGTTTATCTTATTTTCCTCTTGTAGGAAATACCTTCTGCGAGCGAGGTGCAACCTTGTTCAGACTATGGAAGTGTAATGTTGGATAAGGGCAAGGTAATCGAACTCAAATTTGATTGAATTAAGAATTTTAAGATCTTATATTGATTATACATACATCGACATAGATTGGTAGTTTCATATGTACTTGTCATTTTTATGTGTAGGGAATTATGAGCTATACGTCCTTGTTGACAAGGGCCACAACACCCGAAGCAGTACATATTGGAACACTTGAAGGAGTAGGTGTTGAAGCAGCTCAAGGAGGAGGTGTTGAAACACCCAAAGAAGTACATGTGTTCATTCTTATTTTGTGTTTGGTATTTATATGTTCCTACTAATCGGCCAATTGTATGCTAACTCAGATCAGCTTTATGTTTTGTTCACCTATATAGATTGAAATTACAAAAGATGGTTTGGTCGGTTCTTTGAGAGGGGCATATTCTAGAACTCCTGACCCTTTGAAGAGATGGATATTTTAGGTAATCAAGATTACAATTTTAGAGTTCAATTATAATTTAATGTATATTGATTTTGATGTTAATTATTTGATTTTAAATTATATAGTATAACTAATCTCAATTGTGGTTTGACTTTTTCTTGTGCAACTACCTTCAGAGGCAACGAGTGCTTCAAAGAGGCTCCATTTTGATGATCCACTAGTAGTTTAGGATGAGATAGACATTTTGGCATGTAAATATTGAATAGATATCGAGATGGCATATGCCACATATTGTAAAATTTTGTTTGAGTTGGCGTTGATGCTACTTTTGTATTGGACATACAATTCTGATTATTGGATAATTTCATATATAGTTGACAATCAAAATTTAATTGCCTCCTCATGTGCATAATTAAACTCTTTGAAATTTTGTAATCAAGTGAGCAATGGTTAAATATCTTGATGTACAATAGCATAAAAAAGAATGGTTATATTATGTAGTTTATTCATATTGTTGATTACATTGCATTGCACATCTTTCAAACTCAAAGAATTACCTCACATTGCATAAGTAACAACTAGATGCTGATAGATGAAAAAATTTCAATTACAATATAGTTTTTACAAAGTCAACATAAGCAACTATGCAATTACTTCACAGTACATAACTAATAATTAAAAATTTATTCATATTATTGATT
>VDFB02195469.1:0-10332 GCA_007258455.2 Sequoia sempervirens | reverse complement strand
TGGTTACATGGTTGTATTACTTGGCAAGTCACCAAGTACTTAGCCAAGTTTTTCCCACTTTTTTACCAAATTTCTGCCATGTTGCAGCCAAGTACTTGACAAGTCTATGGATATACTCAGACCCCATAAGAAACAAAGTCTGGAAATTGTAAAAAATGCAAGAAAAAACAATTTTCACACTCAAACAATACAGGTTTTTTCCTTTTTAAAAATTATGAAAGTGGCTGCCCCTTAACCCTGATGAGGGCACTACCCTTTGACTTCGTTGGGAGCACTACTCATTAACCCCACCAGAGGCAGTACACCCAAACCCCCACCAAAATCATTTAATACATTTTGTAACTATATTTTGCATTAAAATTATATTTTTTCACACGAGTGTAAAAAGAAATTGATCTGTCGGTGACCAAGTTGAGCCTAAATATACAAACCATGTATGGTTGAGCCCCAGATACAAAAATGTTCTAACCCTAACCTTAACCAAAAAGGTAGTTTATGGCAGCGAATAGACTAGGAGACCTCAGATGGAATTGGATCATTGTGAATGTTTTGGAGAACATAGAACAGCATGCTCATCTCAATGCTTTATGGCAGCGAAAACAGTTGTGAATTTCAGACTGGTCATGGAGAAACTATAAATAAGCAAAAATAAAATTAAAAAATTGTCAAAAAACTAACAAGTTCGACGCAAGGTCATCGCGGTGCCATCTAGTATGCATTTTTTTTTCCAAGGACGAACCCACAAGCCCCTGCACACTCCCTGCCCCATTCCAAACGCACACCAAATCATACCACGAATCTAGTTCGAACCGGACCCAAATCCGGATGCATATCCCACAAATCTGGCAACATAGAATCGCACATATTCTTCAAGGCCAAAGTGATCAGTATTCTTATTGGGTTGTAGTTGTAACTTTAAACCTTAAATGTCTAATTGGCCTAACCCTAAAAATAAATTTTAAAACAAAAAAGAAAAAATCCCTTAAGGCCTTACCTTTTTTGTGTGCCCTAAATGAATGAGAATCAAACGTTTAAGAGAAAAAGAGTGGATGCCCCAGGGTGTACCCTAATTGATCCATTGTTTGATAAAAATCCAAATCTACACCTGTGCTCTGAAAAATGTGCAAATCAGTATTGTAAAAACTAGGCAAAAATGTGAAAAAATTGAGTATTTGTAGCAAACACCAACTAAACCTGTTTGCTCCTGAATAAATTGCATCACTTTGGCCTCGAAGAATGTCCTCATTCAATTAAAAAATGAACAACGAATTTGAATTGGATCACCTTTCACCCTATACCATGATTGGTTGTGATCCAAAGCAGATTTTTGCTTCTTCGCTTCAACCATAAGGTCATGACAATTTGAAGAATCACTGGAGAGCAATATAACTACAAGAAACATGACACAATGCAAGTCCACTATATGAAAGTCATTAGGGCTGAAACAGTTCATTTGCTTCACTACAGTGCCCTGAAATCTGACTTGATAATTATCTGAAGAAACAAAATTTTGCTCATATGTTTTGATTCCCAACTTTTGCTCGAGTATAATGACTTTACATCTATGTTGAAAATTGAGTTTAACTACGTAGAAACATTTTCAAAGAATTACATAATGCCTTCCTAGGAAACATTTGATGTTTAACCATTTCAGGCAGCATAAGTTTTACTATAGCTGTTTTCCACTGCATATTTTGATCCTGGACATATCTAACGCATAAGCATCTTGTATTATAAGCTTTACAGTATTTTGTTTCCTTACATTGCATTTGTTTCAAAGTATCAACAAGGGTATCTACAATAAAATTTATCAACTATATCATAACCCATCTCATCAAAGACATCAAATCTGAGTTCATGAAATCATGATACATATCATCAAAAGATCTAATAAAAAACTTTAAACTTTAAAGGAACTATTTCATTCATCAAATTTGAGTTCAAGCCTGAGATATTTAACTGACAAAAACATTGTTGAGTAGAAAGTAGTAAGTTTCAAGCACACGTGACAATCCAGAGTTTACAAAATACCAATTCATATGCATACAGTTTCTGTGCCAGGTATCAAGAATCTCACCACCCAGCTCTGAGAGCATGTTGGACGAGTCTGATGCTCAAAGGTGCATATCCAGAGAAGACATATGCAATGTCATTGGGACTGAAAAAAGTACCACATATTAGTATTCAATCCAGCTTGTCAAACTTTTTATTCACTTTCAAACCAAAGAAAATCATCATTTAATATATCTAAAAAGTAGCCTTAATGTTTGAGATTCTGCCCTGTAAAATGGATTTACTGAAAAAGGCAGCAAATTGTCCAAACAATAATATCATATGTTTTCAGTAATTTTTAGACTATTATTAAGGTCCTAATAAATAAAGAGGATCAAGAAATCTTTATAAAAATGTTTATGATCTTCTCCACAGTTAATACAGTAAGATGCATGAACATTATGGTTGAAGAAAGATGGAAATCCATTCCATTCTGTACAAAAACATTTGTGGATACAGAACTTAAATTATTGGCCATCATTGGCCACTATTTTAAGGTCATTTTTTCTTACTAAACATGATACATTTTAGGAAAGGTACAGTCAAGCATTTGTTTTATTTTTAAATGGTGCTTGTATACAACTATTAATAGGATTTAGGACAATAGACATCAAATATGAAAGCATTTTTACCATGTGCAGCAAGACTTGGCACATGTTTGGTCTAACCCCAAACATTTTGGGTTTCCTGAAACAGTCTAGACTGAACCCAGAACCTGCAATGTTTTTAAGAAATATAAACCATGAAAAAAAACTCAAGAAGAAAAAATAGAAAAGAATTTGAAGTTTATGAAATGAAATTCCTGTGGCCCCATGTTAAGGTTTTAACGTGGATCTAATTTAGCAGATTTATTTTTGTGCTCGTAGAAATTTACTTAGGAGATATATCTAAAGCTGGCTTCTGGAAATTAGACCGTGGAAACATTGATGTTTGTTTTCATTGGATATATCATATATCCAAAACTGGCTTGAGAGGATTAGACTGGAAACTTTGATGCAGATTGCCTGATGTGATACAACTTTTGGGATACAGTGGAAAGATCTCAACTTTACTTATAGAAGCCCTTTAGTATTGGGGTTTTTATAGGAATATTGATACTTTTTACAAGCACAATACACTCACATTTGGGATTTATGTTTTACTTCTTTTAAATTGAGATTCAAAATGTACAAAACGTCTTCTGCACTCCTCTAGCCAAAACGGAATTACTAGTTAGCCGCATTGTCTTTTCTTTCTAAGGTTTCCACATGGGAGTTCTATTGGGGGGGGGCCTCCTTCAGTCATGGAACAACTTAAGAATTACAACCTTACATCTATACAACCAACATTCAGAAACACAGGCCAAGTTATTCCAGTAATCTTAGTAATGTACACAATATTAAGGCAATTATGGTCATTGAACTTTATATTGTCTAAATCTGTTTTCTATTTAAAAGGTGTAGTATATTAATGTTTGAGAAGCGGCTGGTGAACAAAACTATTTGGTTAAACACACTGACTGGTTATCTACAAATTTATTGCACAGTATCTTATAACCTTCAGAAACAGATATAAGAGAAATTCAAAAAATCCTGTTACCATGCTATCCCCTCAACTTTAGACTGTGGATAGTCACTCCAAGACTCAAACCTTCATGTTATTTTATCTAGAAATTTTTATCAATAAAATTAAGTGACAATTATATCAATACAACTATTTTGTACAAAATCAGACTTCCTATCAGATTTCTTTACCCTTTGAAAGACATGGAATATAAGGCTTACAGAAACTGGGTTTTTTTATTATTGTTACAGTCAAATGCTAAGAGTCTGTCATTGTAATTATCTTGTTACACATATTTTGAACATAATTTCGAAGGTTTCCCAAAGTTTTCTAATTTTCAGACCTTTCAAACTTTGGAGAACCTCAACCCCTCTCCCTTCTCACCTGCCAGAATCCTTAACTTTTTTAACCTAATAACTAAACCTGCAAGCATTTTACTAGACAATGAGTTTCTCCATTAAGCTTTTTATTATAGATCTAGGTTATTCAGTCTTCCCATCTCTTTTGGAATAGTCCAATAGTCATTATTTTATCTTAAAATCACTATCTAGTACCAGTAAAAAAAATTGTAATTGGAATACGACAATATACAGTCTCCTGAAGAAGCATAGATAACAAAAAGCATACGCAAGAAAATGAATCTTCCCTGCAGCAATGAAATATTCTTACTTGGCATCATCAACATCTTCCACAACCAGATTTAGTCCCCGTTTAACTGTCACCCAGTTGCTTTTAGAATCCTGTTGTAGATAAATATTAGGAAAATGGAAAAAAAAATTCATGTTTCTTTACACACAAGTGTCAGCACTAAACTGTAGAGCTGTTTGGTATATAAACTGTATTCATTATGAAATCATGCATAATTGTCAAAAACCAAACCTGTTTCTTAAATAAACCACTCTTTTCCAAGTTAATGAGTGTTGCCATGTGCTCAAAACCATAGCTATGAAGCAGCTCTCTCCTACAATCATAAACAATTAAGAAATTTCAAAAATTTGTATTTGTCCTACATAAAGACATAAATCACCTGTTTGCTATCAATAAGAAAACAAAGAAATAGAGACCAATAATCAATGAAATTTGAAAAATGGAAATCAACACGTATATTACTTTGAAACTCCCTTCCCCAAGTGGACACCATGATATTTACAACAACATGCAATATCATTATCTCCAATATTTTGCACCTCCAAAATGTTTTTTCTGTCTAGCATCATGGTTCACATCATTTGAAAAGAATATCAATATTAAAATACAAACATAAGAACCAATTGCACAAAGGAATTCACATTCACATTCGCTGAGAGTAAACAATATTTATAATATATTAACACCCAGGCATTCAGGTTATCCAATATTGGATCATTTGCCAAACAGATCACAAATGCATAGTTGTGATTCATCAACATTTTTTTATGGATAAGAGGATTCCTTGTTCTTTCAATGGTTCTGATCATTCAATTAAAAGGAGTGAGAAGTTTCTGATCATCTGTAACTAGTACACCAGTTTCAGATTGAAAGGACTCAGACCTGGTTGATCTCCCTATGAAGGTCCCAATGCTAGTCATTATTCCACATACAGAGAGGGGACCCAATGATCATATTATTCCTTGACCCAAGATTGATTCTATTCTAGATTTATAGCAGGTCCCAATAGAGAGTTCAAGAGAAGCTGGGTCAGCCTATGATTTCCTTGTACAAGACAGTCCTTGTCCCAAGATGTGGACTAGGACTAGTTGTATAGCCCTTGTTGGATATGGACCGGGGCTGGTTACATATCCCTTGTCCAAGATTGATTCTTGTCTTGAGTTGCAGCTCAAGGCTGGTTGACTATTCCTTGCCCAAGATTGGCCTAGCTCAAGCATTGAGAGATCTTTGCTGTGATAAGTAAGCCCTATTGACTACCACAATGCTTAAGATTAACTTTACATATTTTGTTTTAAACTAGACACCTGAAGACATGGCCGATTTGAGATCCAATGTAGCAACCCCTTATAGCAATGAACATCAAGGATGCCCGTCTTTGAGTGTGGTTTGATGATAGTCTTCCATGGGTTCAATATCGACTTGAGTATTTATATAAAATGACATAGGTATAAAAGAATAGTTATCTTATATTTTGTTTTAATGTGTATCCTACCCAGCCACTCCACCAGAGAAAACAACAAATTCAACATAGAAGACTTTGATGGTACAAATGGCATATCAAGAAGGGCCTAGGTTACTAATATATTACCTGTGTTACACAGGGACGCGTCTCCACCCCTAAACCCTACGTCCCCATCCCCTGAGGCGTTTTGAGGACGAGAGGACGTCGGGGGACGCCCCCCAACCGTCCCCTCCAATTTTGCATTTTTAGGAAATGCCAAGAAACGTGTCTCCGATTTAGGAAACGTATGCAAAACTAAAGGGGACGCCTAGCCGTCTCCAAAACGGCCAGGGGACAGATAGGGATCCCTTGACCGTACCAGAAACGTCCAAGCGTCCCCTAAGCGTCACTTAAAAAACAAAAGTTAAAATTAAAAATTCATTGTTTTTTTTTTAAATTTTATTGGTTTGTCTTTGGCGTGGGGGTCCCCGAGACCCTCCCACACCCCTCATACACCTAAAAACATAAAACATAAAACATAAATTCATATACCTGTTTGTTGGGAGCCGATTCTAACTTATTGCTGTTTATACTTTATAGTTTATACTGCTGTTATACTACTGCTGTCCTTATTTATGCACATATTGATATTGTTGCTATGATGCTATCAGTTATCAATGTAAATTAGTTTCTCTTGGTTGTCAGTTATATTTCAGATTGCTCTCTTTCTATCTATATGTATAATATATTTTTAAAAATTCACATATATATATATATATATATATATATATATATATATATATAGTCACAGGATTCACCTTCAGCATCAAATTCGAAATTCGGCGAATCTATAAAAAACTAATCAAATTCGTAAAAATTCGCCAATATATTTGTACTGAACACATGACTGTTCTTTTTCAAGAATATATATTTTTAATACGTTTTTTAGGGTTTTTGTTTCGACCTTCAGAGAAGAACATTCCAAACTGTGACAGATTCGTAAAAATTCGTGAGAAACTATAAGGATCTTTTAGGTCAGCGTTTAAATCTATAAGTGCATAAGAAGTTGCGCACTAGTTGTGGAGGAGACTCGGCTAATTTTCATTGTGGATCTTTCTGTACTCTTCTCTCCTGACTGCATTGTTGAGCCTTCCACACACTGGGCCTTAGATTCACGCACTAGCTGAGGAGATTTACACATTAGCTGTGGAGATTTTAGACGAATTCGTGAGGAGGATCTGTCTCTGCAAGCTGCAACTCGTCCGCGACTCCAAGCGTCCGTGCAAACATTTCAGCTTTCCGTTAAATTTAGGCTCTTTTTGTTTTACAGACTTTATAAAATCTTAAATTATTATTATTAGGTCTTTTGTTTTGTTTCACTTTATAAAATCTTAAACTATTATTAGTTTTTTTAGGCTTTTTTAATAGTTTATAAAATTTTCGAGAGGTAAAAATTTTATTAAGTTTTTTATTTTTTTATATTTTATAAAAAAATCTATATTTTATAAAATTTAAACAAAATGTTATATTTTTAATGGGCGTATCCTACTATGAATTGCGTCAAACTAATTTTTTAAATCGATGGCTGAAGCCATCCTGGAGACGACTCTCCACACTCTGACCGTTCATCGGTTTTAAAACACGCCAGTCAACATCGGCGTATCCACTATGAACTTGACCAACCTAAAATGTTCAATCAACCGTATATATTGCTCGGGTGATGATTAAAATGTCTGCAGCCATTTGTTCGTTTTCTGCCGCTTTTATTTATGCCTCCTTTATGGTTTTATATGGATACGGCTATTAGCTCCCTCATGGTTTTATAATAAATAGCCTCTCCATCTAGAGGTGGCATGCGTCACTCAATTTTTATTTCCTGGATTTTTTTACCATTCATTGCTCTTTTACATCCATTCCCTGTGCCCATACACAAAGAAAATTATAACATTATACAATAAAAACACGGCTTGTAAAAAGCATCGCCCAGTTGCAGATGAAAATGGAGGAATAGTGGGGACACTCTGCTAGCTTCTACTCAGTCTCTTTTCCTTCCTTGAGCGCCGCCATAATCCCTCTTCATGTACCAAAAAAGGTTAGGGTTTTCAGACATAGCATTTGGCAAATGAAAAAACGGGGCTCCCAGAAAGATATTAGGGCATTGCAAAATAATATAAGAATAAGCTTGTCCATGCAGGATAAAATAAATTACCTGATCGTGGATAATAGTCCGGTAAAAAATATAGTAGTAATACTTTAATTCTTGGTCCAAACATTTGTGCCTAACTATGGCAGCCATCCTTTTATCCAATAAAACTCTTCTGGAGATTTATGTAGAATGCATTTTGAAATATAAACTACAAATGTATCCTGAAACCCAAATTTTGAAATTAGGGAAAATTTGAAATGTCAGAATATATACACAATACACAAAACAGATTTGATGAAAAGGTTGTAGAAACTCTTGAGCAAATGCGAATGCCAGATGTAAAGCCAAATTTGTATCATTTTCCAACATCCTTCACACCTGTGTCAAAACAAGAGTCGTGTGTCAAAGCATGAACATCCATCAAAAGCATAGTTCGGCCGCAGTAGTAGCGTCAAGAACAGGGACGCCTCCAACGTCTGAAGTAGATATGCTAATTCCTTTGATTTCAATGGTGGTGAGTTTTGCATATAAAATATCATACAAAAGAATGTGCTGGCGAAAGAGACTACGCAGGTGGGAAGGAGTAAATGAGATTGTAAGAAAGGAGCAGTTATTAGCATTGAAGTTCGATGTAACGAGAAGCCCATAATAAATATACATGCTTTCCAATTGAAAGCATGATCTGATAACTGTGACACGTCTTCTCCGTCGTACATTGAGCTAGCTTCCTTTGAAAGCTATCACAATTAATGCTCTGAGGAATGGTCAGGATCATCTGAATTGTCTTGCAACCGTCCTGCCTGCCCTCACTGACAGCGTACACCGTTGATAGGCAAAATAGCTCGATGAACCTCACGTAAGGAAACGCCTTCTACGTAAAAATAGGACAAAAGACAAGCAGGGAAATTAACGGCGATGATCACTTTGATAGTCTCCGGAGGCTTCTTAATCATCGATTGAATATTTTGGCTTGATCATATTCATAGTAGGATACGTAGCCATTAAGTGTGTGTATTCAATAATTTATAAATTATATTTGTTATAATAACTTTATTTGGGTGACAGGGCCTTTTTAAAAATATAAAATAATTTCTATTTAAAAATGATAACAAAGAAATATTTGTTACAATAATGTAAGCATATTATTATTATTTAATAATTAAAAATTATATTTAAAAATATAATTATTCATTAGATAAAATTATATATTTATAATAATAAAATAGAGGAGTTCAATTTGTTTTTCTATTATTAATTATGTAATTTTAAATTATATAATTTACAATATTTTTATTTATTATAGTTTTGAGTATTGTATTAGAATTCATGATATTATAATTTATATTTTATTTTTTAATGCATAAGTTGCAAGTAGTGGAATATAATTTTTAATAATATTATTTATAAATCTTATGACATATTTAATGAGATATATGTATGATTATTATCAAAATAATGTTTACTTAATATTAATTTTTATAAATAATCTTAAAAAAAGTATAATGATATATTATTATTTTTTAAATAACTTTAATTTTATTACTTAAGAAAAAAATGAAAGTATACTATTATATTGTCATTTTGGAAAGGATAGTTCGTATCTTTTATTTTAATGGATGGTGGTGCTTCTTTTCCCTTCATACTATATAAATATCATTTGACTATCATTGCCACGAGGAAGTATTATCATGAAACAATAATCCTATCACACAATATTAACATAATAATATTCCAGTTTATATATATTAGTAATGAAGGAAGATACATGAGTAACTATAATTGTTCTATTACCTTCTCTTATAAAAGTCTAAATCATGGTAAAATAGGGATTGTTCCTTTTGGACTTACAAAAATGTTGTTATATTAGATATGAGCATCAAACTCAATTATTAACAAGTGACGCAAGCATCAAGTTCTTGTCGAGAAGTAAAAAGCATTTAGATGATAGTACTGATTATTTGATGTAGGTTTAGGGTTATAGTTTTTTTAGCATAGTTTGAGAAGTAAAAAGCATTTAGATGGTAGTACTGATGATTTGATGTAGGTTTAGGGTTATAGTTTTTTTAGCATAGTTTGAGTGCCTCCTATTTTGAATGTTTGACACTTTGAATGTGAATAAAGTATTAGCATGGGAGACATATAGGAATTATTTAGACTTGTAAATCTAGGAGAAGAGTTGAGTCAATGCTAAAAAAGAACCTTCTTTTGCAAGGTGTCTAGTCAAAGAAGAAAAAAAACATTACTAGAGTGACTTGAGCTATTCATGGTGCAAGTAGCCTCAATATCGTTGACCAAGAACATGATATTTGTTAATAATGGTGAGAGATAAATTTGAGTGCAAAGCAGTGAGATCTAATTAAAAAAATGTATATTAACCTTGTAATTTATACTATTGTCGTGGGAGTATGCATACATCCATACATACATATATGCATGTATACATGTGTACATAGATGCATGTACATGCATACATACATACATACATGCACACATACATACATGC